>WNGS01116646.1:0-12840 GCA_020271785.1 Procambarus virginalis
ATTGAATGGAAACACATTGGATGTTTAGATTTAGAAAAATTTAAGTAATAACTGGTGTGGAAAGGGTACAATCAAATCAAAGTGGTGGTACGGACATGCCTGTTTTATAATCGATATGGCATTTCTAATTGGTCAGTGGGGATTAGGTTAGTCTAGTGTGGTTGGGCTGAGTTGGGAAGGTTTTTGAAATTAGTTGGCAAACCATCTTGTGTATGAAGTGACCTGTATAGATTTGGAAATATCGGTTGTTGTTTTATGGAACACATCACCTGGGAACATAACAGACCGTGTCACTGGATTGTTTCAAAGTGAAGATTAAATAAATATGAGTGGCTGTGATGGGCTAAAAACCTACAACAATCTCCTATATTATAATGCTGGGAGGGGCCGGTTTTAGTTAGGTTTAGCAAATCACTTCACAAATTTTAAAATCATAAATTTCATTATTTAAGTCATGCCTGTTAGTATTGCAATTTGCCAAGTTGACTGGCAGAAGTGATACAAGGTATAGGGTCTCAGTAGTATAGTTATGTTTGTTCTCGACTCACAATCGGGAATCCAGAGTTCGAGTCCCAGGTGGGACAGAACGGTCGAGCATGTTTCCAAATATCTAATGCCTCTGTTCACCAAGCAGTAAATAGGTACCTGGGAGTTTGTCAACTGTTGTGGGGTTGCATCCCGAGAAGGGTCAGTGGTTCGACCCTGGGGTGACCCCGATATAAACCTAACATATTCAAACACAGGCTGCCTGTCCCCTACAAAATGAATTGTAAGTCAACCCAAACAACCCAAGGGCATTAATAATACTGTAATAATAATAATTTATTTACAAGAAGGTACAAAGGGTTTGAGATTACATAATACTGGTATTTTTTACATTCTTCCAAAGCTCACATCATGCATAGCATTTCGGTTATAGCGTTAACCTGATTTACCCGCCACTAACCCTAGTGGCCTCGACGAGAACAGGAAGCCGGCGGCTTGTAGGTCAACCCCTAAAATAGTACTCACCTAGTTGTGTTTGCGGGGGTTGAGCTGTGGCTCTTTGGTCCCGCCTCTCAACTGTCAATCAACTGGTGTACAGATTCCTGAGAAATCTGTAGTAGTTAAGTAGGTCTGCTTGAAGCACGTGCCGGTGAGGAGGGGCAGAAAGAGGAACACTCTAGAAAGAGAACGCAGACGACTGTACAGGAGAAGGAAAAAAATAACGGAAATGCTTCGGCAGACACAACTATCACAAGCAAGGAAAATAAGCCTAAGCAGGGAGATCGAAGAAATCGAACAAACGTTGAAGCGATCATATGAGTCTGAGGAAATGGAATTGGAACAGAGAGCTATACAAGAGATAAGGAAAAATCCGAAATATTTTTTCACATACGCTAAATCAAAATCCAAAACCTCGACCAGTATTGGACCGTTAATTACAAATGAAGGTACGTACACAGAGGACAACAAAGAGATTAGTGAAATTCTAAGAAGCCAGTATGAGGCTATGTTTAGCACACCAATTAACAACATGAAAGTTGATGACCCAGACAGCTTCTTTATGAATGACATTCAAGCTGCAGATAATATAACGGATATTACCACAAACTCGGAAGACTTTGAAAGAGAAATTGACAATATGCCCATGCACTCAGCCCTGGGCCTGACTCATGGAATTCAATATTCATAAAGAAATGTAAAGTACCAGTAGCGAGAGCACTCAGCGTAATATGGAGAAAGAGCCTGGATACAGGGGAGATACCAGCAGCACTTAAATCTGCAGATATAGCTCCGTTGCACAAGGGGGGGAGTAAAGCCTTGGCAAAAAATTATAGGCCAGTTGCACTAACATCACACATAATAAAAGTGTTTGAAAGAGTGATTAGGAATCAAATTTCTAGTTTTATGGAAAACAATGAATTGCACAATCCAGGACAACATGGATTTAGAGCGGGAAGATCCTGTCTGTCACAGTTACTCAACCACTATGACAAAATCACAGAAGCCCTAGAAGAAAAGCAAAATGCAGATGTTGTATACACAGACTTTGCAAAGGCTTTCGACAAATGTGACCATGGGGTGATAGCTCACAAAATGAGGTCAATGGGAATAACTGGAAAAGTAGGACGCTGGATACTCAATTTCCTGTCGAACAGAACACAAAGAGTAACAGTCAATCAGATAAAATCGAGTCCAAGCGATGTTAAAAGCTCTGTACCTCAAGGTACAGTCCTTGCACCGCTACTGTTCCTTATTCTCATATCTGATATAGACAAAAATACACGTCACAGCTTCGTGTCATCCTTCGCAGATGACACAAAAATCAGCATGAAAATTACCTCTGCTGAAGACATTGAAAAACTACAAACAGATGTCAACAAAGTTTTCGATTGGGCAGCAGAAAATAATATGATGTTTAACAGTGATAAATTTCAGGTACTCAGGTACGGCAAAAATGAGGATCTGAAACATAATACAGGGTACAAAACACAATCAAATCTTCCCATAGTAGAAAAACAGCATGTCAAGGATTTGGGAATAATGATGTCCGACGATCTAACGTTTAGGGAGCATAACCAAGCAAATATCGCATCAGCCAGAAAAATGATCGGATGGATTACGAGAACTTTCAAATCCAGGGATCCCATCACAATGGTTGTACTCTTCAAGTCACTTGTGTTGTCCCGTCTCGAATACTGCTCAGTACTCACTTCCCCCTTCAGAGCAGGAGAGATTGCTGAAATAGAGGGAATACAGAGAACATATACGGCACGCATAGACGAGATAAAACACCTAAATTATTGGGATCGTCTCAAAGCTCTCCAAATGTACTCTCTAGAAAGGAGACGAGAGAGATACCAAATAATATACACGTGGAAAATACTGGAGGGCCAGGTCCCAAATCTACACAGTAAAATAACAACGTACTGGAGTGAACGATATGGAAGAAAATGCAAGATTGAACCAGTGAAGAGCAGAGGTGCCATAGGCACAATCAGAGAACACTGTATAAACATCAGAGGTCCGCGGTTGTTCAACGTCCTCCCAGCAAGCATAAGAAATATTGCCGGAACAACCGTGGACATCTTCAAGAGAAAACTGGACTGTTTCCTAAGAGAAGTCCCAGATCAGCCGGGCTGTGGTGGGTATGTGGCTCTGCGGGCCGCTCCAAGCAACAGCCTGGTGGATCAAACTCTCACAAGTCGAGCCTGGCCTCGGGCCGGGCTTGGGGAGTAGAAGAACTCCCAGAACCCCATCAACCAGGTATCAACCAGGTATCAACCAGGAGGCGGAAGGAGTTAAGTATAGCAGAAGACTATGCAGTTTGCCTGCAGCACTGGTCGAGGTAATGTATACACATTCCTACAGCGTGACCCTAAACAGCCTTGGGTACATACCCCGAGAAGTAATTTGCGAACATATCGCAGGAAAGGAGAGACATCCCTGTACGGTACCCTGGGCATGGCTGGTCTTCCCTCTGGATGTTTTCCTCCTCAGCTGATCGCTCCCGACATACATACTCTCTAATAGATATTTATGATATTTTTAGTTAGTCAAAGTAAATTTTATTGATTAAATAAAGTTATCAAATTGAAATTTGAGGTTTTATATATATATATATACATTTATAGTGTACAAATTTTAAGTAGAAAGGAATTACTAAGAGGTAAGTTTATCATTAACAGGACCCGGAAATGAACATTCTGGCTGGGAACCCAAGTGTGGATGCCATCAACCGGACTAATATTATTAAATAAATAAAAATTAAAGTTGATTTTACAATATTTTTTATATTTTTTATTATTGATAAACATATATATTATTCTACCAACAACATATATATTATTCTACCAATTGTTATTGGTAGAATACGCGCTGACACGCTAAATTACGTCGGTTCAAGCCAATTCAATTCAATTTCTTTCTTTATTATGCACCCCATACCCATCCCGTGGGCGGTGGTGTAAAGGATACAGAGGCACATAATCGGTTCAGGAACTGAACCCTCTAGTTCGTTTAGCTAAGCAAATAACAATGTTTGACGCTAGTTACAAAATTATCAATGTTGTATACACATGTACACACCCTCATACATACATGTACATATATATATACGTATACACATATACATACACATACATATCTAATCACCCACACAAATACACACATCAAGAATCTTTGTGTCACAAGTGACACAAAGAGGTGTCACAAGTGACACTACAAGAGGCTCACAACAGTCACTATACAAGGCACTTTACATCTATAGTGAGTCACACAGTTACTAGTCTTGCTGCACACCCACCCAACTGGGCGGCAGCTTTACAGTCATGTGCATGCATTACCGACAGTAAGCAAATTTTGGATACTTCGCTAAAATTTCGGGCAGCACATCATTGTGAATGAAGTACTTACACATTTCTTGGACACTATTGATGGTGTTATCTCTAAATTCCGCAATTTTTTCACATTCCATTATATAATGACGCAAAGTATGCGAATAGTTCTGCTGACAGAGTTTACATTTAGTCAAATCTACATCAGCAGATGTTACAAACTCCCAGAGGTACTTGTAGCCGAGCCTAAGCCTAGCAGTGGTAACATCTAGAAGTCTGCTAACATTATTGGATGCCCCATAGACGTGCGGTTCTTCATGCATAATAGAATGATGATAGATGGAGTAACTGGTGTGAATTTCACTTTGCCTCAAGCCTCCGAAATTTAGTTGATGTTCCTGGGATATTACTGCCCTCAGGCTGCTGAAAGGCAGTCCAAGTTGGTAATCAATTCCCTCTTTACGAGCAAAAGTCTTGGCTAGCTCATCAGTTCTATCATGCATTCGGAGACCAATATGGGAAGGAATCCACAGGAGACAAACTCTGACTCCATCATTGATTATTTCACTATATCTGTGTCTAGCTTCAGAGATAAGCACGTCACAGTTATGCCTTGGGGAGCTGAGGGCAGTCAAGGATGACAAGGAGTCACTTACAATTAGCGTGTCAACTTTGGATTCATATACGCGCTCTAGTGCAAGGATTATGGCAACCAATTCTGTTTGAAGAGTGGAGGCCCAGTTACTTAGTCTCGCTCCACACTCATGGGAGATGGAACCATCTCTCCCAGTCACAACAACTGCACTTCCAGCTGCACCATAGGACTGATGCAAGGATCCATCAGTGTAAATAATCTGGGAAAGGGAGCGCTCTCTGACTAAAGCATCAATTTGGCTTAAGGCATTGTACTTTGCTTCTTGTCGAAGCAAGGCCTGTTCTTTAATCAGCTTCTTGGGTGGGAAAGGGGGAACAGTAATTTGGAAAGGAGTGATCTCCCATGGGGCAGGAAAGTGTTGTTGTTGTCGCTCTTGGTGGGGGTGATGAAAGTTATACATTCTGAGCACATTGGCAGTTACAGTAATCCATTTGGAGGGATGCTGACCTTCAAGGAAGAAGGCTTGGAGGGCTTCAGTGCTGGGGTTAGGGTGGGTTAGCCTAAGCATCTTGATACCAATTAAAGCATTAATTTCAGTGATACGATCACTTACACATGAAATATTCAGTTCCTTCCTCATGTTTAGTAATTTAGTTGTACGGGGGCATCCGAGGATAATCCTCATGGCTTCGTTTTGCATCTTTTCCAGCCCGACCTTAATTTATTAACTAATGTTTACAGAGCAATTGCTGTACCACAATATCCAAGTAGGCGTGTAACATGGCTGAGTAGCATGCCAGTACTGCAAAGATGCACTAAAGGAAATAAGTCATAGGACATTAACCGTGTCTAGTGCCAGCTAGCCGAAGCAATGTTGCAGTACTCGCAATCAGCTTAAAGCTATAATTAAAACAATGCCAGAGATAATTGAGTGGCACAGCCAGTACAGTATGTATAAAATATATTCTGTATACACAGAGGGCATAGAATAGTTACTAGTTTCCAGGGGTAACGATATGCTAGTGCCTAGTACATGTAAAGTCTGCAACCCCAAACTTGCACACAAGTGAGCACTTGACATATGGTAAGTAGCGCAACTGCTGTACCACAATATAAGAGAAGGCATGTAACATGTCCGAGTAGAATGCCAGTACTGCAAAGATGCAACTAAGGGAATAAGTCATAGGACATTAACCGTGCCTAGTGGCAGCTAGCCGAAGCAATGTTGCAGTACTCGCAATCAGCTTAATGCTATAATTAAAAACAATGCCAGAGATAATTGAGTGGCACAGCCAGTACAGTATGTAGAAATATATTCTGTATACACAGAGGGCATAGTATAGTTAATAATTTCCAGGGTAATGATATGCTAGTGCCCAGTACATGTAAAGTCTGCAACCCCAAACTTGCACTACAAGTGAGCACTTGACATATGGTAAGTAGCTGCGGGCAGCCCTAGACTTGGGGATCCGGCGCAGCACCCCCACTCCGCAGGCCAGCGAAGCCGGTCCCCCACCCCCCGAAGGGCGAGGTGCCCGCTGGCCGCAGAAGAAACTTATCGAGGTAATGGAATGAAGTCTTGCCTGACGTAGGTGTGGAACGCATCACTTTCCCACCTGCGGCACAGAGCACCCATGTGAAATCTTGTCTGGTGACCGGGAAGCCCGATTCGCCCAGGAAGATAAGTCCTGGTCCCAAGCCCCGTCGTCTTAAGTAGTTCGCCATGGCACGTACCGGGCGGTACTTGCAGTAGGGGTCTGCACTCAGAGTTAAAGTGGGGGTACGCCCTGCACTGTGCTTGTAGGAGGCAAACGCGATGTCGATCCCCGTCCGCAATAACGTTAACTGGTCCAAGCGTAGTGTGTGTTGCCCCTTCCCCGTATAGGTCACCTCCCCTAGCCGGAGGCAGGCTTAGAAGGCGAGGGAGAAGAGCGCTCTGTAGCAGGTCCCCCGGTATGACTGTCGTGGCGAATTGCAGTTTGCCGATAATCCCCTGCAGGTCCCGCGGGGAAGGCTCTCGACCCGCAGAGCATCTTCCACTGCAGTCATGTACTTCGTCCTCTTGTCGTCCGGCAGCCTTGTCTCCATACGTCGGGCGTCGATTTCAAGTCCAAGGAAGGTGAGGCAGGAGCGGGGGCCCGCAGTCTTGTGGGGGCCAGGCCAGGGCAACGCCTAGGCGCTCACCGAGGGCAATGAACACCCGCAAGCTCCGCAAGCACTCGTAGGTAGAACTCACGCGGATGAAATCGTCCAGCACCTTCACGGCATCCCGCACGCCGAACTTCTCCACGAGGATCCATTGCAGGGCGTCGGAGAACGTCTCGAAGATCCTGCAGGAATGTGCCGCCCCCATGCTGAGCATTTTTCCATAGTAGTACCGCCCTCCGTGGGCGAAGCCGAGTAGGTGGTAGTCGCTGGGTTGACCGGGATGATCCGTAAAGCCTCTGCTAAATCACATTTTTGCCAAGTGCGCCCCCGGCGAGCGTCTGACCACTAAGGTCTCAGTTGTCGTCTCCCGCGGGATGTTGGCGTTGACGCTCTCGGCGGTATAGGGGTAGCCGAGGATGTGGAGTAGCCTGTATTTTCCCGGCGTAGACTTTTCTCTCAGGGCTATAGGAGAACACTTGAAGTTCTCGAATGGGGGGGACCTCGAAGGGGCCCGCTATGCGCCCCAGGCTCAGTTCCCTGTCTAGCATAGGTACTAGGAACAGCATCAAGCGCGTCTGCGTCCACTGGCGTTGTGACGTGTCTTTCTTCCTGCTCTTGTCCTGAGTGGGGCGACAGGAACGATTCTCCTTAGCGGCGGCGACTCGAGGCTTGGCCTGGGGGCACGGGCAGTAGGCAGGATGTCACTTGTGTCAGTGGGGCAGAGTGCTTGAAGGTGCAGGAGGGGACGGAGCAGCCTGTCCCGGTTGCGTGGAAAGCGTAGCAGTATCCCGGTGGTAGCCCGTAGGCCCTTGCAGTAGTGTGAACGTTCGGCTGGGGAGGCGGCGGCGCGAGGCCCCACCTGAAACTGCTCCTGCGCTGCACGTTGTACGGACCGAATCTCCAGGTCTAGTCTTAGAGCGGTCCATGGGCAGCCCGACCTCTCCTTGTCCCACCTGAATGCCTCGTCGTACCACATCCAGTCGCCGCGGAGGTTGCTCTTCATGGACTTCACGTAGCGGACGTGTGTGAAAAGCGCCCAACCCTCGGCGGGAAGTCGATCGAGGTAGATTGAAGCTAAGATGTCGAAGCCGTGCCCCCACTGCTCCAGCGTCAGAGGCGGCAAGTTCTTAGTGGATAACTGGGCCACAGAGGGAGTGGCATGTCGTGACTCCGAGGGCCTGGCATCGCATTCGTAAGCCAGCAGGCCGCGCCAGTCGATGTACTTGTTTGCCCAGACTTTCTCTCTTAGGGCCAGTGGGACGTGCACACCTAGCATGGTGACGGTGTTGCCACGCGTCCCCCAGAGCTGCCCTACCCAAGGACTAGGGGTAGTAAGGAACGAGCTCTCTCGGTGGTACTCGCCGTTGGGGGACGTGCCTGAAGAGCTGTGTCGCCGCCCTGTCGTGTGGCTCCTCGCCCTTGACCGTGGGCAGCGCGCAGGGGGGGGGGGAGGCTGTGCGAGTAGGCCTGTTCGTGAGGGCGTCCGTGTTGTCCGCTCCGCCAGGGTTCGAAATCTTCTGTCATCTCGATTCGGAGGGGGGGGGGGGCTCCGAGCCTGAGCAATGAGCGTCCGCAGCGTTGCCCAGTCGGCGGCCGAAAGATGTGTGGGGTGGTCGGCCGCGTCCCCCGTGGCCATTCCTTTTGGGCGTGCATCGTGGATGTGGTCGGCGTCCGAGTCAGAGCCTCCCGAAGAGGCGTCCGTGGAGGAGGCGATGCGGGCGGGTTTCACCTTGCCCTAGGCGGTTGCGTCCTAGCACCCCTTCGTCGCTGCCCTCTTCTTGACGCTGCCCTTGTCCTCTTCTTCGCCGTGGGGTGGGTGGGCCGGCATCTCCGTACTGCGGATAGGGGAAAATTAAGTGGGCAGCCAGAGCAGGACAGGACAGGAAAGGAAACAAGGCTAGGCATGTAAACAAGGTAATAATATAGCCGTGTAAGCAAGCATGGCAGGGAAAAAAAAAAAAAAAAAAAAAAAACGAAGTGTAACAGTAAAACGAAATAAGGACATAAGTAAACTTAACAAGAATATTGAATAGACAGAGCGAAAAGTAGGCAATAACCCAGAACCAGAGATAAGTAAATAAATAAATGTAAATAAAAAGTAAGTAAACTCGGGAAACTAAATTAAATTATAAACCTTAATTAGTTAGTTACTTTTAAAATAAAAAACATAATCAGACAATAATTAATAAAGAACTAAAAGATAAGAAAGTAAACTAAAATTAAAAGCCAGTACATAAACTAAATTAAAAAGGACGAGTGCATAACCAGTAAGTAGATTAAAACGTATGAACGGAATGATAAATAAACGCATAAGTGTGTAGCGAGCAGAAGTATAGGCAAAAGGAAATTAAATAAAGTAAATAAGTAACGAAGTGTAACAGTAAAACGGGGTAAGGACATAGAAACTTAACCAAATTAAGAGTAGACGGGAAAAGCGAAAAAGTAGGCAGTAGCACAGAACCAGAAATAAGTAAAATAAAGTGTAAATAAATTAAAGTAAATAAACTCGGGAAATTAAAATAAATTATAAATAAACCTTAATTAGTTAAAACTTCAAAAACAAAACAAAAATAGACATTAATTAAGTAAAGAACTAAAATAAATGTAGTAAATAAACTAAAGTTAAAAGCCCGGACATAAGAAAACTAATAATAAATAAGGATAAGGGCATAAGAAGTAAATAGAATAAAATGTATAAGACAGAATGATAAATAAATAAACACAGAAGAGGGTAGCGGACGAGCAGAAATAAAGGCAAAAGTAAATTAAATAAAGGAAATGAATAACGAAGTGTAACAGTAAAATGGAATAAGGACAAAGTAAACTTAACGAAAGTAAGAATAGACGGGGAAAACGAAAATTGTAGGCAAACACGGAACCAGAAAAGAAATAAAATAAATAATGTGTAAATAAAATACAGTAAATAAACTCGGGAAACTAATATAAACTTATAAATAAACCTTAATTAGTTAAAACATCAAAATAAACATAAATTAGACAAAAGTAATAAAGAACTAAAATAATATAAGTAACTAAACTAAATTAAAAGCCAGGACAAAGGAAACTAATAATAAAAAGGATAAGGGCATAAGAAGTAAGAGAATAAGAATGTAAAACGGAATGAAAATAAATAAACGCATAAGCGGGGAGTGGACGAGCCGAAAGAAAGGCAAAAAAAAAAAAAAAAAAATAAGTAATAAGTAGCGAGGTGACAGCAAAACGGAATAAGGACATAAGTAAACTTAAAATTACTGAATAGCCGGGGAAACCGAAAATGAGGCATTAACACAGAACCTGAAATAAGTAAATAACATAATGTGACACAAATAAAGAAAATAAACTTGGGAAACTAAATAAATTTAACTAAACCTTAACTAGTACAAACTTTAAATTAGACAAAACATAATTAAACGAAATTAAGTAAAGAGCGAAAGATAAGCAATTAAAATTAAAAACCTGTACGTAAGAAAACTAATAATAAAATAAGGATAAGGGCATAAGAAGCAAGTAGAATAATAAATGTACAACGGAAGGAATAAATAAAAGCAAAAGTGGGTAGCGGACGAGCAGAAATAAAGCATAAGGAAATTAAATAAAGTAATTAAATAATGAAGAGTAACAGTAAACAGAAAAAGGACATAAGTAAACTTGACAAATAATGAATAGGCGGAGAAAGCGAAAAGTGTAGGCATTAACACGGAACGAGAAATAAGAAAATTAACTAATGCGTAAAATTAAATAGTAAATAAACTCTGGAAACTAAAATAAATTTATAGAAAACATTAATTAATTAATAAACTTTAAAAACAAATAAACATTAATTAATAAAGAACTAAAATTAAAATAAAGTAAATAAACTAAATGTAAAGCCAGGACATAAGTACCCTATAAGAGAATGAAAGGCAGAGACAGCGAAAAAAGAAAAAAGGGGGGAAGGCAGTAACACAGAATAAGTAGGCAAGTAAAAAAAGAAATTGAGATAAAATACAGAAGAAAATAAAATTAAATTAATAAGTCATAAGCTGGGAGACTGAAATGTAGTAAAGGAAACGAATAAACGTAAAACTAACGGAAGAATGTGTAACAAACAGAATAAGGGCATAAGAAACTGAAATAACCATTGACAAAACAGGAGAAACGAATAATTGGGGGCAGGAACCGAAAGAGGGCATGAGTAAGATAAAATGCATAAAGCGGGGGGGAAGTAAATAAAGAATAATAGGAGCAGTACAACAGAGAAAAGTCACGATAAGGAAAACAATTACAAGTAAAGTAACAAAATACGAAACGTAGCCATAAGTGAAAACTGAGAGCAGGCCAAGACAAATGAGGGCACTGAAATAAAAACAAAAGACGAATAAATGGAAAATAGACAAACGCAAAAATGTGATGGAACAGTAACTGAATAAGGGCAATAAACATAATGTGACAAATAGAACAAAGAAATAAATAAAAGGGGCAAGAAAAAAGCCGCAGGGGAAAGACAAATAAAGTAAGGGGAAAGGTAAAGTCACCAACACCTGAAGAGGGAGCGAGAGCGAGAGCGGACCCAGGCAACGAAAAGACACAATACTTCCTTCAGAACGGACGTAGGGAATGCACAAACGAACGTCCTCTCCTCCGGCGCGGAGCGGAAGCCAACTGCACCCTAGGGACGGGGTGGAGACGGAGGGAGGAGCACCAAGTGTGTAGGCGGAGGGAGGAGCGCCATGCTTCCACTCCTAAGCCGCAGAGCTCCCAGCGTCCCCTGCTGTAATCGGCCGTCCTAGGCATCTGCTGCTGGATCGTCAGCTTGCCCCCAAAGCTGGAACAGCAGCAGCTGGCCCGCCAGTGTAGGCGGAGGGAGGAGCACCAAGCTTCCACTCCTAAGCCTCAGAGCCCAGCAGGCGAGCCCCCCCGCGTCCCCTGCTGTAGGCGGCCGTCCTAGGCGTCTGCTGCTGGATCGTCAGCTTGCCCCCAAAGCTGGAACAGCAGCAGCTGGCCCGCCGCCTGTAGGGACGACGACGCTGGGACATCCAGGCGTGTACACCAACACCTGGGCCGGGCGTCCCCAGCGTCCGCTGGGCCACCAGCGGTTCCCGAGCAGGGAGGTGGCCGCCAGACCAGGTTCCCGCGTGAACTGTAGGGGCCACAGGGGGCCCGCCCGCCCCCCCCCCGTATCCTGCAGCCCAGGCTGGGCGCAGCCAGCTGTGGCGTCAGCACTGGGCCCCCAAACAGGGCCCATAGGAGCTGGAACACGGCTGGGGCTCGAGGCCGGGGAGGCGGGGGAGGGCCCGGGGAGGGGGTGGCCCGGGGGCGGGGGGGGCAAGGACCACAGGGGCACAGGGGCCCAGTAAGGCAGCAAGGCACTGAACTAGCCCGGGGGGCATGCCGCGGGCACACGGCTAACGGACAATCCTGGCCTAGGAGGTGGCCACGCTCCTCATGCGAGCCGCAGGCGGGGCCATACCTGAGGTCCTGTTGCGGGCCCGACGCCCAGGGGGGTCGCTCTGTGAAGTTGATGGGCCTCCAAGGGGCAGGTCCAATAGAGCGGGGGCCGCAGCTGCTGGTGTTGAGTCCATATTGTGGTCTGCAGGCTTCTCCAGGCCGCGCCAGTCGATGTACGATGTTTCGTGTGGAGCGTACCGTAGCTGTGTAGGAGTGAGAGGGAAACCTCCTTGTGCGTTTGCTTAAATGTGCGCCCCCCCCACGGCGCGCGCAGCTCTCACAGAGCGCTGCGTAATTGTTTTCGCCTCCCAGAATTCCCCCGCTTAATTTAAATTATGCAGGGGCCATTTT
>WNGS01116671.1:0-10005 GCA_020271785.1 Procambarus virginalis
TTAGTCTTGATGTTGACTCTCTGTTTACAAATGTTCCGCTAGATGACGTTCTCTCTTTCCTTAGACGGAAGCGTCAGAGGGCCTTCTGCCTCTCCCTCTTCCCACTGACGTTTTCCTCGATCTCATTAGACTCTGTGTTGAATCTAATTCTTTCTCTTTTAACGGTAAATATTACACTCAAACTTTCGGTGTCGCTATGGGTTCCCCTCTCTCCCCTGTTCTTGCTAATTTCTACATGGAATACTTCGAAACTGTTCTTCTTCCTTCTATTGATACTCGTCCCTCTCTCTGGCTTCGCTATGTTGATGACATTTTTGCTTTATGGCCTCATGACCTTAATCTTTTCCAGCCTTTCCTCGCCTCTCTTAACAATCTGGCTCCTTCTATCCATTTCAAAGTTGAGTGGGAATCTAATTCCCTCCTTCCTTTTCTTGACGTTCATGTTCACAGCTCTGTGTCTGGGTTCTCTTTCTCTGTCTACCGTAAACCCATGCACAGTGGCATGTACATTCACTTCTTTTCCTACCATCCTCCTTCTGTTAAGAAAAATGTCCTCGTCTCTCTCTTCCTCCGCGCTCTACGCATCAGCGACCCTCAGTTTCTTGATTCTGAAATTTCCTTTATCTACAAATCATTCTCTCGCCTTGGTTATCCTTTGCATTTCATCAACTCTGCCTACTCTCAAGCTAAACGAAATTTCTTTCATCCTAAACCTGCTTCCAACAGTAGTAGCACTGTACTATGCCTTCCCTTCATATCTGAACTCAAAACTTTTACCAATACCTTTCGTCCTCTTGACATTAAACTCGCCTTTCGACAAACTAACACACTTCGTAGCAATCTAGTTCACACTGCTCCTCCTGCTTCAAATGCTGCTGGTGTCTACTCTATTTCCTGTTCATCTTGTCCTCTCCAATACTTTGGCGAAACTGGCCGTACACTGAATGACAGACTTAAAGAACACAAGAGAAGTGTTAAGTCTGCAGACACTAACAATGCTCTCTTCTGCCATGTGAGGGATTCTAATCATCCCATTGATTGGTCTTCCTCCAAAATAATCTTTCCTGCCTCTACTCTTCACAGACGCCGTCTTGTAGAATCGGCTCTTATACACAAAGTACCCAACATGAACATGAGTCCTGGCTTTGTTGCTGTGGACTCTTCCCTTTCACAGTACATACTCAAATGCTCTAATCTTTCTAACAAACGTGACTTAACATAAGCTTACCCCTTCCATTTATCTTTCTTTCTCTTTCCTTTTCTTTCTCTCTTCTCCTACGCTCCCTTGCTATCCTCTTCTTATTCCTATTACTTTTCCTTCGGTGGTTATAATGGGAGCTGCCTCGTATGGGCCAATAGGCCTTCTGCAGTTCTCATTATTACTACTATTCTCTACACCTTACTTTCCTCCTCACCTCTCTCTTGCCTATTTATTACCCGTTCTCTACCTCCTCATCACAAGCGACTTGAGAATGGTCCAGGACGGACCGAAACGTCGTCGTCCCTTCAACTTCTAGTGTGTGGTCTGGTCAACATACTTCAGCCACGTTATTGTGACTCATCGCCTGCATGCTTTATTTGTCTTTTCCTGTTTCTTCGTGGCTTGTCTTCTGTTTTGGTTCCAATGGTCCTGTCCTTTTTGCTATGATTGTTTATTTATTGGTATCTCATACCGAATACTGTTGCCTTGTATTGTTCACTGCTGGCAGAGCTGCTTTTTGTTGATGTTCAGTGTTGACGCTTCATTAACCCCTCAAATGAACAACGCGCCTGCAGGCCCTTGGTGGGGGGTGCGCAATGCGCCTCCCGGCATTTATATTTTTAGCTTTCCATTCAAAACTCCCACGGCTACATGGGGTTCACATCAGCTTCCTCAGGGTTCTTGTAAATAGACACCATCTTTAAAAAAAAAATCGTGGGCCACATTCCCGGATGTGAGAGCCTCAGTACTGAGTGATCAACCAAGGCTTGCGCACGCAGCATGAGCTCACAGTGCAACCCGCTCTCACACAAGACAGTACATATATGACTTATTGCTTATAGTCAATATTTGGCTATGGTGAACACATATGTACATGGGTATATACAATGTGTGTATATAGTGCAATAACAGCAACAGGAGTATGTTGTGAAGTGCTATTTTGGTGAGGGAGGTGACGTTGTAATCGCAGCGTCGTCTGCAGGCTGCTGTGTGATTTCTCATGCAGTGTATGGTGGCCACTGCTGACACAATACCGGCTTACGTGCATAGTTCTGGTGAATAAAACATGTAGATACGTATACATAACATGTGTAAATAGTGTAATAAAAACAATAACAAAATGGTGGGAGGAGCAATGTTGGCAAGTAAGATGTTGGAGTGAGGGAGGACTGGCTGGGTGTAGCAGCTCACACTCGCAGAGTTCTGTATGTGTTGATGGTGAATGTATATAGTGTGTGACAGTGTATAGTGTGTAAATATGTTGTAAATATACATAAATGAACATGAAACATTGGTGTGACTTACAGTATTGTGAGAAGAGGGGTGATGGCGAGTACGATGTTGGAGGAGTGAGGGAGGACTGGCTCGGTGTGGCAGCTCACACTCGCGGAGTTCTGAGTGTGTTTATGGTTGTGTGTGTATATAGTGTGTGATACTGTACAGTGTGTAAATAGATTGTATATATACATAAATTAGCATGGTACATTGGAAATGTGTGCCAAATATGTGTACACATGTCATGCACGTAACACAGTGTCTTTGGACAGTATGGATGTTCTACTGCCATAATATAGTGTACGTGTTCATTATACATAGGATTGGCACAAAAAACAAATAAAATGTATTTGGAACTGTGCGCAAAAAATGACCAAAATATATTCGTGGCAACTCGCGTATCTTGACCCGGGCACCCTACTGGCCCTGGGAGTGTACGCCACATGCGACCAAGGATTGATGACGTCACACGCGAACTTACGGACCCCATAGCAGCCAAAGTAAGTACAATTGCAACTTTTGATAACATATTCATACTCAGGGAGGGGTTTTTGACACTTTCAAAAATATATATTTTTATAAAAAATATATGAAAAAACAAAGAATTTATTTCCTGCGCACTGGGGGGGGGGCCATATTTGGAAGCCGTGCAGTTGAGGGGTTAATGTCGTTCATAAGTTCTCATTCATTTTGTCCCCACTGGCCTGCTTGCTTACCTTCTTAGTCCTCCTGATCTCTGGATTGAGATTTTGTTTTTCTAATGTCTCCTTGGTTCTCGGTCGCCCTTTCGGAACAAGGGATTTTGTTCCTTTGTCGCGGGTGGACAATTTCTTCATAGCCATCTCCTCCTTTTCTAGGAAAGAATGAAATGGCTTTTGGAGGAGTCCTTTGGTTGTTGACTCTTATTTTGTTTGGTGCAGTTGTGACTGTCCATTGTTATTTCTACACCACTCAGGATGCTCTGGGGGACTTCTGTTGATCTGATGTGTATGGTCACTTGTTTAAAGGTCTATTTGTCTTCGGTGTCATGAGGTTTAGCCAGCCTATGGTCTGCAACTTCTGGTCCATGATGTGCAGAAGTTAGCAGCTTTACACATTGTCTTTGCAATGTTTTATGCTGAAATTGAGGCTCGGGGTTCTGGGGGTATAACAGGGCTTTTGATGGTTACCTTCTTAATGTGCCAGGGCTGTATTGGGCGCCTGACAGCTGGGTGGACAGCACTACGGATTCGTAGTCCTGAGATTCAGGGTTTGATTCCCAGTGGAGGCGGAGACAAATGGGCAAAATGTTTTTCACCCTGATGCCCCTGTTGCCTAGCAATAAATAGGTACCTGGGAGTTAGACAGCTGCTACAGGCTGCTTCCTGGGGGTAGAGGCCTGGTTGAGGACCGGGCTGCAGGGACACTAAGCCCCGAAATCATCCCAAGATAACCTCAAGATAACCAAGCTTGTGTGGCATTGGCTAAGGTTACCCTGTACTAATTCCCTCTCCTATGGGGGTTACTGTCTTCTGCTTTCCTCTGGTGAGTTCCTCCACTGTGTTTTGTTCTCTGTGGTAGATAACAACAGGGAGCCACTTATACCCGCCAAACACACACCGAAACTACGACGTTGGTACAACATTCGAACAAGTTTTAACACCTCCTAATCAGTTATAACAACCAATATAGCAAGTTGTAACAATGTTCTAATACGTCATAAACACGTTGAGCCAAGATGTAACGACTTTATTACAAGTTGTAACAAGTGGAAAATAGAGACAGTTACGGTTTGTGTTTCCAGGGTAAAACCCTCCCAGAAAAATCTGTGTTAAATGTAAAGAAACACTTCTGGAGAGTGCTTGGTGGCTTCCTGGAACCTATCTTTCCTTTTCAGATGAATCAAGTGTGCCTTTGGTTAGCATATGACTAAGTCATGAGTCATAAGTTACATTGTGGGCAGCTGCTACTAGAGGGTGAACAACCTAACTACTGGGTGGCTCGTTTTCTGAGCTGTTTAGATTTGCTTTACAGTTGTCTGTTTTCTTTTGCTCTAACATTTTTGGTGGTTTATTTTACAATTAGGGTGATCTTCCTCTTTGTGCCTCTGAGAACTAGGCTTTGGGTTGTAGTCCCTGGTAGGCTTTCAGTGACTTGTAAGAGTCAGGTGTGACTTCAAGTGGGTGGAGGTAACCAGGTGCAGAAGTAAGGAGCCACTGAGGACCTACCAGAAAGAGGCATTTCATTATATTCAGCACTGGACTTTCTGTGGAGAGGCCCTCCGGTTCCCCGAAACTATATCGGGCTGATGTGTATATATTAGACCGTGGCAACAGTCAGGCGATGGAGATTTTAGCCTACCAGGGACCACAAGCCAGAACCTGGGCCCCTCAGAAAGACACGAGGAGCAATGGCCCATAGACAACCCCATATAGTTGCAAGCAGTGTATGTCTGCCATCTACCAGGTCAGACAACCAGAAAGGTAGGAATCCCAAAACAAACTACAGCTGGTTAAACATTGTAAACCGAAAGTTAAGTGAGCACGCAGAACTTCCCAATCAGAAAACAAGCAAGCAAGCATGACGTCACCA
The DNA here is from genome assembly GCA_020271785.1 of Procambarus virginalis. NCBI lineage: Eukaryota > Metazoa > Arthropoda > Malacostraca > Decapoda > Cambaridae > Procambarus > Procambarus virginalis. The sequence continues at coordinate 5,048 of WNGS01116671.1, forward strand.
CAGTCGCCTTGTCTCTGCACAATTCCCCCCCTCCCCAGGAAGGGAAAGAGTGGGGGGGGAGGGTTCCAGACCTCCCGTACCAGCTACCGAACCCCAGTTCTTAGGCTGTTGTGTTGGGTGGCGGTCAATCACCAATCTTTGAGCAGTTGTGTGCCTTGTGATGTTGTGCTGCGGTGTGGTGTGTGCAAGCCAGGTGGTATTCCAGAAGTACTGGGGCTGCATGCACCTAGGGTCACCTCCCCTAGGTGCCCTGTAAGTACTGCCCCATCAGTTTGGCGTTACCTTCCACAAACTGTTCGGGGGCTACCTCCTCATGGTTCTTTTGCTGCCCGGTGATTGCCCGCTCTTGGGGTCAGTTGGGGCTAGTCCTACTACTGTTTGGCCTTGGTTAGGAGGTAGCATCGTCACTGGCTGGGGTGCAAGGTACTGATGGCTGTCTATAATACGCATAGCGGCCGGTTCTGTTCCTCCCAGAGACGTTGTGCTTTTGCGGATTTTTTGGATTCCTACCTTTCTGGGTGCTTGACCTGGTAGATGGCAGACATTGACTGCTTCCAACTACATGGGGGTTTCTATAGGCCATTGCTCCTCGTGCCTCTCTGAGGGGGCCAGGTTGTGGCTCGTGGACCCTGGTAGGCTAAGAACTCCATCAATTGACTGTTGCCATGGTCAAATATATACACATCAGCCCGATGTAGCTTCGGGGAACCTCCGGGTCTCGCCCAGAAAATGGCGTTTCATTACATTCAACACTGGTTCTTTTTAAAGGTTAAGCTGAAACTGAGAACACAGTAAATGCAAACTTGAATTAAAGTATAATAATATAAAGTATAATAACAGGAAAAAACAAAAAGTTAACGCTAGCCATATTCTTATAAGCATTAATGAAAGTAGAGTAAATATGTACAGTATATACCAAATTACCAAATGGGAAAAGATAAAGAAGTGATTGCACTGGGGCTTGTAAATTGCAAGACTGCATCGGTACAGTGGGTGAGATAGACCACAGTCACGTCATAAGTTTTATATTACTTTCTTTCATCTCCTAACAGGACTTCAACGTCGAGCATATTTATCTCCGGACCAACTCCAGGAAAATGCAGGCCCGTCTCAGAAAACGTGGCAAGAATGGTGAGTCATAGTTTTCTGTACAGTATACCTTACAGCTCTCCACACGGTATACAATACAGCTCTCCACACGGTATACAGTGCAGCTCTCCGCATGGCATACAATACAGCTCTCCACACAGTACACAATGCGCTCTCCACACGGTATACAATGCAGCCCTCCACACGGTATACAATATAGCCTCCACACAGTATACAATGCAGCCTCCATGCAGTACACAATGCAGCCCTACTCAGTATACAATGCAGCCCTCCACTCAGTATACAATGCAGCCCTCCACTCAGTATACAATGCAGCCGTCCACTCAGTACACAATGCAGCAATAAGGGAGCGGTCGGCCGAGCGGACAGCATGCTGGACTTGTGATCCTGTGGTCCTGGGTTCGATCCCAGGCGCCGGCGAGAAACATTGGGCAGAGTTTCTTTCACCTATGCCCTGTTACTAGCAGTAAAATAGGTCCTGGGTGTTAGTCAGCTGTCACGTGCTGCTTCCTGGGGGTGGAGGCCTGGTCGAGGACCGGGCAGCGGGGACACTAAAAAGCCCCGAAATCATCTCAAGATAACCTCAAGAAGCCCTCCACTCAGTACACAATGCAGCCCTCCACACAATATACATTGCAGCCCTCCACTCAGTATACAATGCAGCCCTCCACTCAGTATACAATGCAGCCCTCCACTCAGTATACAATGCAGCCCTCCACTCAGTATACAATGCAGCCCTCCACACAATATACATTGCAGCCCTCCACACAATATACATTGCAGCCATCCACACATATACATTGCAGCCCTCCACACAATATACATGCAGCCCTCCACACAATATACATTGCAGCCCTCCACTCAGTATACAATGCAGCCCTCACTCAGTATAAAATGCAGCCCTCCACATAGTACACAATGCAGCCCTCCACTCCGTATACAATGCAGCCCTCCACACAATATACATGCAGCCCTCCACACATATACAATGCAGCCCTCCACTCAGTATACAATGCAGCCCTCACTCAGTATACAATGCAGCCCTCCACTCAGTATACAATGTAGCCCTCCACTCAGTATACAATGTAGCCCTCCACTCAGTATACAATGCAGCCCTCCACTCAGTATACAATGCAGCCCTCCACACAGTACACAATGCAGCCCTTCACTCAGTATACAATGCAGCCCTCCCCACAGTACAAAATGCAGCCCTCCACACAATATACATTGCAGCCCTCCACTCAGTATACAATGCAGCCCTCCACTCAGTATACAATGCAGCCCTCCACTCGGTATACAATGCAGCCCTCCACTCGGTATACAATGCAGCCCTCCACTCGGTATACATGCAGCCCTCCAAACAATATACATTGCAGCCCTCCATCAGTATACAAGCAGCCTCCACTCAGTATACAATGCAGCCCTCCACTCAGTATACAATGCAGCCCTCCACTCAGTATACAATGCAGCCCTCCACTCATATACAATGTAGCCCTCCACTCAATATACAATGCAGCCCTCCACTCAGTACAATGCAGCCCTCCACACAGTACACAATGCAGCCCCTCCAGTACAATGCAGCCTCCACACAGTACACAATGCAGCCTCCACTCAGTATACAATGCAGCCCTCCACTCAGTATACAATGCAGCCCTCCACTCGGTATACAATTCAGCTCTCCACACGGTATACAATGCAGCCCTCCACACATATACATTGCAGCCCTCCACACAATATACATTGCAGCCATCCACACAATATACATGCAGCCATCCACACAATATACATTGCAGCCATCCACACAATATACATTGCAGCCCTCCACACAATATACATTGCAGCCCTCCACACCATATACATTGCAGCCCTCCACACAGTACACATTGCAGCCCTCCACACAGTACACAATGCAGCCCTCCACTCAGTACACAATGCAGCTCTCCACACAGTACACAGTGCAGCCCTCACACAGTACACAGTGCAGCTCTCCACACAGTACACAGTGCAGCTCTCCACACAGTACACAGTGCAGCTCTCCACACAGTACACAGTGCAGCCCTCCACACAGTACAGCCCTCACACAGTATACAGTGCAGCCTCCACACAGTACACAATGCAGCTCTCCACACAGTACACAGTGCAGCTCTCCACACAGTACACAGTGCAGCTCTCCACACAGTAAACAATGCAGCACTCCACACAGTACACAGTGCAGCTCTCCACACAGTACACAATGCAGCATCCACACAGTACACAATGCAGCACTCCACACAGTACACAGTGTAGCTCTCCACACAGTACACAGTGCAACTCTCCACACAGTACACAGTGCAGCTCTCCACACAGTACACAGTGCAGCTCTCCACACAGTACACAGTGCAGCTCTCCACACAGTGCACAGTGCAGCTCTCCACACTACACAGTGCAACTCTCCAAGCAGTATACAGTGTAGCTCCCACACAGTACACAGTGCAGCCCTCCACACAGTACACAGTGCAGCCCTCCACACAGTACACAGTGCAGCCCTCCACACAGTACACAGTGCAGCTCTCCACACAGTATAAAGTGCAGCCCTCCACACAGTACACAGTGCAGCCCTCCACACAGTACACAGTGCAGCCCTCCACACAGTACACAATGCAGCTCTCCACAAGTACAGCTCTCCACACAGTACACAATGCAGCTCTCCACACAGTACAGCTCTCCAACAGTACAGCTCTCCACACAGTACACAGTGCAGCTCTCACACAGTACACAGTGCAGCCTCCACACAGTACACAGTGCAGCTCTCCCACACAGTACACAGTGCAGCTCTCCACACAGTACACAGTGCAGCTCTCCACACAGTACCAGTGCAGCCCTCCACACAGTACACAATGCAGCCCTCCCACAGTACACAATGCAGCCTCACACACGTACACAGTGCAGCCCTCCACACAGTACACAGTGCAGCCCTCCACACATTACATAGTGCAGCCCTCCACACAGTACACAGTGCAGCCCTCCACACAGTATACAATGCAGCCCTCCACACAGTACACAGTGCAGCTCTCCACGCAGTACACAGTGCAGCTTCCACACAGTACACAGTGCAGGCTTCCACACAGTACACAGTGCAGCTCTCACACAGTACACAGTGCAGCTCTCCACACAATACACAGTGCAGCTTCCACACAGTACACAGTGCAGCTCTCCCACACAGTACACGTGCAGCTCTCCAAACAGTACACAGTGCAGCTCTACCACAGTACACAGTGCAGCCCTCCACACAGTACACAGTGCAGCTCTCCACACAGTACAGCTCTCACACAGTACACAATGCCGCCCTCCACACAGTACACAGTGCAGCCTCTTCACACAGTACACAGTGCAGCTCTCCACACAGTACACATGCAGCCCTCCACACAGTACACAGTGGCAGCTCTCCACCAGTACACAGTGCAGCCCTCCACTCAGTACACAGTGCAGCTCTCCACACAGTACACGTGCAGCTTCCACACAGTACACAGTGCAGCCTCCCACCCGTACACAGTGCAGCTCTCCCACAGTGCAGCTCTCCACACAGTACACAGTGCAGCTCTCTACACAGTACACAATGCAGCTCTCCACACAGTACACAGTGCAGCTCTCCACACAGTACACAGTGCAGCTCTTCACACAGTACAGTGCAGCTCTCCACACAGTACACAATGCAGCCCTCCACGCAGTACACAGTGCAGCTCTCCACACAGTACACAGTGCAGCCTCCACTCAGTACACAGTGCAGCTCTCCACACAGACCACAGTGCAGCTCTCCCCACAGTACACAGTGCAGCTCTCCACACAGTATACAGTGCAGCTCTCCACAC
>WNGS01116674.1:0-11702 GCA_020271785.1 Procambarus virginalis
ACGATAACAGGCCGCTATGTGACCGCCTTCTGAGACACGAAGGGCTGTGAACGCTGAGATAACAGGCCGCTATGTGACCGCCTGCTGAGACACGATAACAGGCCGCTATGTGACCGCCTGCCTTCTGAGACACGATAACAGGCCGCTATATGACCGCCTTATGAGACACGATAACAGGCCGCTATGTGACCGCCTTCTGAGACACGATAACACGCCGCTATGTGACCGCCTTCTGAGACACGATAACACGCCGCTATGTGACCGCCTTCTGAGACACGATAACAGCCGCTATTGACCCTTCTGAGACGATAGCAAAGTCGCTACAGTCATATTGAGATGATTTCGGGCCTTAGCGTCCCGCGGCCCGGTCCTCGACCAGGCCTCCACCCCCAGGAAGCAGCCCGTAAGCTGTGTAACTCCCAGGTACCTATTTACTGCTAGGTGAACAGGAGCATCAGGGTGAGAGAGCCTCTGCCTATTTGTTTCCGCCTCCACCGGGGATCGAACCCGGAATCTTTGAATTACGAATACCGAACGCTGTCCACTCAGCCGTCATGTTAGAGAAGAGGGGTTTAAGTGCGTATAGGAAAGTACTCCAGATGGAGCCATTAAGGGCGAGGTTTGGCTGTAGTAGATATGGGAGATGCGACCAAAGCGTACGCAGGCGTTTCGCCATTTTTTTAATCTGTTTTAAAGGGACCACAACTGGCTCCTGGAGGCAGCCGTCAGGTCAACCAGGCTGTTTGGTGCGGCTGCTCGCAGCCTGACGTATGAATCACAGCCTGGTTGATCAGGTGTTTGTGGAGGTCTCTCTTGAACACTGTGAGGGGACTACAGTCATTCATGACTGAATGAATGTATTGATAAATGAACTAATGAATAGAAGAATAACCGAAATTGAATGAAGGAATGAATGGATAGATGAATGACTGTATGGAATGGACGAATGAATGGATGAAGGAATTAATTAAATTTATGAATAAACGAATGAAATGAATATAGCAACCCGCCTCGACTCGAGTCTATTCCATCCAGCGGTCGACCCCATAGACGCATTCACAATTTTAACATGCTGTTCATTCTAATATAAATTAATATTATAATATATTGTGCATATATAGGCATAGTTAGGTTTGTGTTCAGGCACCTGGTTGATACCTGGTTGATGGATTCTGAGAGTTGTTCTACTCCCCAAGCCCGGCCCGAGGCCAGGCTCGACTTGTGAGAGCTTGGTCCACCAGGCTGTTTGCTTGGAGCGGCCCGCAGGCCCACATACCCACCACAGCCCGGCAGGTCCTGTTGGCGATTATTTGTATTTGTAGTACGTGGGTGAATCATTTACAGCGTTGTGTTCGAACACAAGTCGTCAGTGAAGTCCTTGTCCGGAAGTGTTCGAACGTCATCAGTTGAGTCGTTATTGTGACCCGTCGTCTGAAAGGAAAGTTAGATGCTGTAGAGAACCCAGGGGGGGGGGGGGCGGTAACAAAGGTAATCATCTTTGCAGCATCGCCAGTACTGTGTAGCATAGTTGAGACACATCACAGGTATATAGACGCGACTGACGTATTAGTTACACCACCGCTCCTGTGCCAGGTAAGTCCACTACGGGCCCACCATAGCCGTGCTACTGGCCCCGCTCCTGTGCCAGTGTAAGTCCACTACGGGCCTCACCATAGCCCGTGCTACTTGCCCCGCGCCTGTGCCAGGTAAGTCCACTACGGGCTCACCATAGCCCTGCTACTTGCCCGTCGCAGTATCCATAGCTCCCATGCCGTGCCCGTGACTTGGAACTTTTGTTCCCAGTAGCTGAATCTATACAACGATAACTTGACTGACACGGGAAAAGAGGACCCGAGGACCCACTCCTCTGTAAAACTGATCTTGGGCAGGAAGATCTTGATCCAAGACGGAGAGGAAGTCTTGAGTGCGCTCTGGCGTGCTACGGGAATTACAGGTGTGTGTTTGTGTGGTGCAGTGGTCGAGGGGGGGAACAGACTCAGCTAACTGTTGTGTCTGGTCATCTGTTGAAGACAAGAGCTGGAGTCCGGGATGAGCATCTTGGATGATTCGTGGCAGACTGTCTTGTTCTTGTCGGGAGTGGAGCCGTGTAGGACACTAGGACAAGTAGTTGTCCCCAGTTTGGAAGGGGAACAACAGTCCCGTTGTGAGGTGTGACAGTCCCCGTGTGTGAGGTGTGACAGTCCCCGTGTGAGGTGTGACAGCCCTTTCGCCCGTTGAGTGACAGCCGTGTGACAGCTCCGTTGTACCGTTGTGAGGTGTGACAGCCCGTTGTGAGGTGTGACAGCCCGTTGTGAGGTGTGACAGGCTTGGTCCCGTGGTGATCCGGTGGGCAGCCCTTGAGGGTCCGTGGCTTGGGGCATCGTTGTGAGGTGCGACAGCCCGTTGTGAGGTGGAGCCCTTGGGCGAACGTTTGAGGGACAGCCCGTTGTGAGGTGTGACAGCTGTGTGGACGCCCCGTTGTGAGGTGTGACAGCCCGTTGTGAGGTGGACAGCCCGTTGTGAGGTGGACGCCGTTGTGAGGTGTGACAGGCCCGTTGTGAGGTGTGACAGCCCGTTGTGAGGTGTGACAGTCCCCGTTGTGAGGTGTGACAGCCCGTTGTGAGGTGGACAGCCCCGTTGTGAGGTGTGACAGCCGTTAGTTCAGTCCCCGTTGTGAGGTGACGGCCCGTAGTTGCAGCCCCGTTGTGAGGTGACAGCCCCGTGTGAGCAGCCCGTGTGAGTGACGCCGTGTGAGGTGTGACAGTCCCCGTTGTGAGGTGTGACAGCCCCGTTGTGAGGGGACAGTCCCGTTGTGAGGTGTGACAGTCCCCGTTGTGAGGTGCGCCGTTGTGAGGTGCAGTCCCCGTTGTGAGGGTACGCGTTGTGAGGTGGACAGTCCCCGTTGTGAGGTGGACAGCGCCCGTTGTGAGGTGTGACAGCCCCGTTGTGAGGTGAGGGAGGGGTGAGTACAAAGATGGAGGGGGGGGACAGTACGCGCCTGCAGGTGACTGGGGGAGGTGGTGAGCGCATCCAGTGGACGACCCCGTCACGTGACCGGTATAACCAGTAGGCCACCACCTCCCCCCCCCCCCTCTCCCCCCACCCTCCCCCTAACCCTCTGACCGTGGCTTGTGTTACCTAGTTGTGTCACCTAGTTGTGCTTGCGGGGGTTGAGCTCTGCTCTTCGGCCCGCCTCTACTGTCAATCAACTGTTTCTAACTGTTATATTTGTCACACGCACACAGGAAGCAGCCCGTGGACAGCTGTCTAACTCCCAGGTACCTATTTACTGCTAGGTAACAGGGGCATCAGGGTGAAAGAAACGCCATTTTTGTTTCTCGCCGGCGGGAATCGAACCCGGGCCGCAGGATTACATGTTCAGCGTGCTATACACACAGCCATCGCCCCCCCCTCCCCAACCGTGGGTTGTGTGGGTGTACACACGCACGCGCGTACACTCTCACACACACACTCCACACACACACCACACACCTACACACACACCCCACACACACACACACCACACACACCACCCACACACACACACACACCAACACACACATCACACACACACACACACACCACACACACACTCACACACCTCACACACACTCACACACACACACTCACACACACACACACTCACACACACACACTCACACCACACACACTACTCACACACTCACACACACACCACACACCACACACACACACAACCACACACACACAGGGGAGGGGGTGTGTGTTGTTTATTGGAGCCGGTGGCCGAGCGGACAGCAACGCTGGGCACGTGAACCTGTGGCCTGGGTTCGATCCCGGGCGCCGAGAGACAAGACGATGGGCAGAGTTTCTTTCACCTAATGCCCCTGGTTACCAAGGCAGTAAATAGGTACCTTGGAGTTAGTCAGCTGTCACGGGCTGCTTCCTGGGGGCTGTGTGTGGAGAAAAAAAAATAGTAGTAGTGAAAAGTTGATTGACAGTTGAGAGGCGGGCCACAAAGAGCACAGCTCAAACCCCCGCAAGTACAACTAGGTGAATACTACACACGAGAGAGATGAGAGAGAGAGAGAGAGAGAGAGAGAGGATGAGAGAGGGAGAAGGAGGAGAGAGAGAAGGAGAGAGGCAGATAATTTATTAATATAAGTATTATATAAATATCATAATATTATTATATATTATATATATATATATATTATATAATATATATATATATAATATAGTATAATATATATTGATTAAACTTACCTTATTAATACTTTTGAAAGAATTGTAGATTATGTATTGCTTACCAAGGACCAGTACTGCAGCTGGTGTTTGCTTACCTGATTGGACGGATTGTGAGGTGTGGGGGGGGGGGCACGGAGGGGGTGGAAGGGGGTACAATGAAGGAACAGTTATAGACAGAAAATATAGTATAGAATGAAAACATGCTATAGTACTCAATAGTGTGTAGACCAGAGTGGGGTGCTCGGTCCCCTCACCTCCACTGTCAGTTCAGACTTACAAACTTGCGACTGTGTCTGGATGGTCGAGGAATGGACGCCTGGTGGGCTGGTGCTTGGCTGGCCGGCTGGTCGGGGGCCGGATGGCTGACCTCGGGCCTCATTAATGGAGCTCCGGGAGTCTCCGTTGTGGCTGGCTTGCTGGGAGGGGGTAATTAAGGTGGGGTGTGTGGGGGGTGTTGATTGCCCAGGATACGTGCCGGTGTTGTGTGGGCTGGGAGGGGGATGTATGAGAGGGGAAAGTTGGCCCATTGTGGCCGCCCGCCACTGTCACCGGTGCCGCACTTCACCCGCCGCCGCTGTCACTCGCGCCAGTTGTCACCCGGCGGCGAGCTGTTCACCCGCCGCACTTGTCACCCGCCGCCGCTGTCACCCGCCGGCCTCTTCACCCGCGCCCTGTCACCCGCCCGCCGCTGTCACCGGCCGCCACTGTCACCCGCCGCCGACGCTTGTCAACCGCCGGTCCACCCGCCGCGCTGTCACCCGCCACACTCACCCGCCGCCGCTGTCACCCACGACACCTCACCCCGCCCTGTCACCCGCACGCCCTGTCACCCGGCGGCGTGTCACCCGCCGCCACTGCACGCCGCCGCTGTCCACCCCCGCCGCCACTGTCACCCGCCCAGCCGCTGTCACCCGCCCACACTCCCCGCCGCCACTGTCACACGCCGCCACTGTCACCGCCGCCGCTGTTCACCCTCGCCGCCCTGCACCGTCACTCCCGCCGCCACTGTCACTCGCCGCCACTGTCACCCGCCGCCACTGTCACCCCCGCCACCTTGACCCTGTCACCCGCCACTACCTTCGTCACCCAATTCATTCTAACGTGTAGGGTTGACGCATCGTTCACGGCTCTGTTTGATGTCCCCTCAATCTGCAGTCGAACATTTGTGGCTTTGTTTTTATATGTATTTTTGAGTGTGTATGGAAGTCACCAGCAAAAAAAAAGAGAGAAAAAATAACATTTGACAGTTTTAGCATAAGAAACGACCAAACGTTCAACCCCAAATCACAAGGGGATACCTGATCAACCCAGGCTGTGGACTCATTACGTCAAGGCTGCGAGCAGCTGGTTGACAGCTAGACAGGAGGCCTGGTGACTCAGTCAGCAACCAGGAGCCCTGGTCGACGACCGGGCCGCGGGAGCGCTAAGCACCCGAAGCACCCCTCAGGTAATCTAAAGGTAGGGTTGACTGAGGGATTCGAACCTACGTCTGAGAGCCTTCCAGACGCTGCCTCAATTCATTTCTCGTCACGGCAGTTTGTGGATTGTTCATTGATGCATCACACTGTTTGTGATTTTCTGTGTGTAATGACTAACTAACGTTCAGTGGGTCTAACGCAGCGGACGGGACCACCAGCCGGGATAGTGAGAGGATGGGTTATGACAGCCTTCAGATCCACGGATCCCATCACAATGCTCATATATTAATACTGTTCTAACGAAATTGAAGTACTTACTACTCGTACTTCGCGTCTCCCCTGCCAGCGGGGAAATACTGAGAACCATATAATATGTTCTCATAGGAAATGAAATCGGTAGGAAATGCAGAACAGAGCCCGTGAAAGTAGAGGGACCGTTGGACAACACTCTCAGGAGAAGCACACTGATAACATCAGAGGGCCCCCACGGTCTCTTCAGTCATAACAGTAAAAAAGAAAACCATTGTCGGAACAAAAAGTGTTCAAGAAACAAACTAGACAAGTTTACTGGCGTTACTGGAGACTGCTTACCGTTAATGCAGGAAGTTCTTTTGGATTCAACCGGGCTGTAATTGGATAATGTGTGTGTGCCTGCAGCTGCTGCAAGCAACGGTGTTCTGGACCAAGTTTCCACAAGTAAGCTAAGCCTGGCCCCGGGCCGGCTTGGAGAGTAGAACAACTCCCCAACTCATCTTCACAGTATATGCCATGTTTATACCCCCGGTATATATGTGGAATAAGGACGTTTAAGACTGGTAACTTCACCAACAGGTCTCCCACAGAATGGCAGCCGTCGGGACAATGCCGGTTTTCAATGCCAGATTTCCACAGAAGTTGAAGGAAGATAGTATACCCCCAGAAACCCATTGTCCATTTTCTGTGAGTTCTTTGTTGATGAAGTGCAAGCCCCTCACCAGCACCCGGAGGAGCAGACCCGAGGCTGGTGACATCCCGCAGACCCGAGGCAGGTCACCGCCCCTTCAACCTCCCCAAGACAGGCAATAACCTACTGCGGGGGAGCAAACACCACTACAGACCTGAGGTGGGGTTGTTCACTGACCTCACACATCATTAAGTAGTTCACTGTAGTTCACTGACCCCACACATCATTAAGGTCATTGAGAGAGTCCACACAAGCCAAACTTGCCAACTCTTTGGAAAGAATGCGTTATAACATCCAGGTCAAAATGGCTTTTGGAGCAAAAAGTTCTTTATTTTTTAGAACGGCATTAGAAGCCAACAACAACAAAAATACTTTTGCAAAAAGTAATTTACTAAATATAACCATGGTCATAAAATTGAAGCCCAGGGAATAATGGGTAACATAGGAAGGTTAAATAATTTCCTAATCGATCATGGAGAGCGGGCAGTCAAATCGAAGTGCAGTGAGCCTGTAGACCCAACGTCAGAGACCACCAAAGGCACATACCGACAGGCAGGACAGTGATAGGGGGGGGGGGACCAATGAGAACATTGAGAGATAGGCGAGGCACCACTGTGGTCGAGTCTTGACGGCACCCCTCCTATCTTGTATGCAGTGTGGCTTGCTCCTCACGTCCCTTTTCAAAGCCGGGGGAGAGTTTACAGGTGGAGAATGTGGTAGGGAGATCCGCCACTGTTTGTGGGGAATCAATGAAGTGCTCGACTGTCTCAAGTGCTCAAAACGGGTGTGTGTGGTGTGTGGTGTGTGTGTGTGTGTGTGTGTTGGTGTGTGTGTACTCACCTATTGTACTTACCTAGTTGGTTTGCGGGGGTTGAGCTCTGGATCTTTGGTCCCGCCTCTCAACCGTCAATTAACAGGTGTACAGATTTCTGAGCCATTGGGCTCTTATCATATCTTACACCTTGAAACTGTGTATGGAGTCAGCCTCCACCACTTTACTGCCTATTGCATTCCATTTGTCAAACACCATTTGTTGTGTGTGTGTGTGTGTGTGTGTGTGTGTGGGTGTGTGTGTGTGTGTGTGTGTGTGTGTTGTGTGTGTGTGTGTGTGTCTGTGTCTGTGGTGTGTGTGTGTGTGAATCTCATAATATACATATGGAAGGTCAGGTTCCACACCTGCACATTTGCAACATACTGGAGTGAGACACATGGTAGGAAATGTAAAATATATTACCAATAAAAGGTCCAGGCGTCATGAACACCATTAGAGAACACAGTGTGAACAGTGGCCCCGCCACTCTTCAGCGACAAGTTTCGATAAGTAACGATCAGTCTGGCTGTGATGGCCTCTGGGATGCAAAGACCTGACAGCATGGATTTCTGCTCCCAGGCCCCCGAGTGTGAGTTAAACAAAAATTAATCAACAGGTTTATTCCTTTCAACCTTTTTTCCAGCTGCGTTTTGTGTTTGACGAGATGAGGACTCCAGGCTGTGAAGGGTGAGGAGAGAGAGAGAGACAGATAGACAGACAGCTGTAAACTTTTGAGCTCTACAACCTTCGTTTCAAATAGGATGCATAGGATTGGATGCCTTTACCACCTCTGCTAGTACGGTAGTATTTGCCGGTCTCTCGTCTAGAGGCTATACCTCCCTTCCCCCCCCCCCCAAGAGCTCTTCTGATCCGGTTGTAATTATTCCTTGCAATAATTGCAATATTCCTTGCAATTATTCTTCACAGATATCCTAGCCCTTTTTTTTATATGTTCTCTGTAATTGTGCTAATACGGCACTCGAGCATCTTCGCTTGTTTCTTGGCCTTTTAATGTTATCTTTTTACATGCCTTTGTTTGGAAATTCCTTTCCATAACACGTCTATTAATTTTTCACTCCATAGTTCTGTCCAACCACGTGGATTTCTCGTTGCCAGTCTATCGCTTCATGATTTGAACATCCCATGGCTAGTTGTTTTGCCTTTAGGCAGTGGATAGTTGTGCAAGTGTCTGTGGGTGTTTATTGTGTTGTTATATACAGAGGAGAGAGAGAGTTGTGGCTTGGGTACGTAATGTGTGCACGGATGTAATGGTGGTATGAGATGTTAGTAGTGTGTGTGGGGGGGGGATGTTTATAGCGGGGAATGATGGTAGAAGTATAGAACGTGGCCTAGTCGGATAGAACACGTTCTTAATCCGGATAGACCTGCGTTCGAGCCTGTCGCAACGGTTGCAACTACATGGCACAGATAGATTTCTGTGATGTCCTCTCCTGTATCAGTTTCGATAGATTCTCTGGATAGCCGAAGAGTTGATTGTATCGGTATATGGATGGGGCTGACTTTGGGTTTTGTTAATTACTTCATATGAGATTATTCTTTAGACCAGTACCCCGGGGTTTTTGTCACGTCTGTTGTCTCCCTCCTGCTGCTGCAGCTCCTGGTCTCCTCCTGCTGCTGCAGCTCCTGGTCTCCCTCCTGCTGCTGCAGCTCTGGTCTCCTCCGCTGCTGCAGCTCCTGTCTACTCCTGCTGCTGCAGCTCCTGGTCTCCTCCTGCTGCTGCAGCTCCTGGTCTACTCCTGCTGCGGCAGCTCCTGGTCTCCTCCTGCTGCTGCAGCTCCTGGTCTCCTCCTGCTGCTGCTGCTGCTGCAGCTCCTGGTCTCCCTGCTGCTGCTGCAGGTTATAATCTCTTCAGCAGCCTGGCCTTCCTGCTCTTCCCTGCGTGTGGCCGTTGTCACACCCTTCCTAGATGCTCTTCTCTCTCTCTGTCCCCCACCTCTCCTGATTTCTCCTTTTATTTTGTCATTCATCTCCTCCCCTTCTGTGTCCATCGAGTGTCCCTCCCCTGCCCTGCCCTCCCCTGCCCTCCCCTCCCCTCCCCTCCCCTTCCCTTTCCCTCCCTCCCCTCTCCCTGCCCTGCCCTCCCCTGCCCTCCCCTGCCCTCCCCTGCCTGACCATGGTTGCAGCCCAACACCTTCTCCCTCCTGTTGAGTAATTCACGAGTTGGCCCCTGTCTCATCTCGTCCCCTTGACCTGTTCCTCCTCTTCTCCTGTCCTCTCTCGACCACCTGTCCACTTGATCTGTCCCTCCCCCCCCCCCCCGCTTTTCCTGTCCCCCCTCTCGACCACTGCCACCCTCTGCCGTTCCCTGGGTTCATAGTACAAAACGTGAACATTGTCTGCTGGACCGCACCGTGTCTGCTGGTCTGCCACCGTGTCTGCTGGTCTGCGACCGTGTCTGCTGGTCTGCCACCGTGTCTGCTGGTCTGAGGCCCGGGCTGGTTACTGTAGCTGACGAGGCTGACGAGGATGTGGCGCCGTCCGCGCCATGTTGGTTCTCTGTTATAGCATTATCTGAAGCCCAGGACATATGAGTGGCATCTTAGACCTGAGAGGTGGATATGCCTCTCTTGTCATGGTGCTGTTTAACCCATACCCAAACCCAGCCTAATGTAATTTATCCTAACCCGACTTAAACTAATTTATCCTATCCCGACCTAACCTAGCCTAAGGAAAATTAGTACTCTAATGTTCTGTTTTATTTGATGTGCACTTGGAGAGAGAGAGAGAGAGAGAGAGAGAGAGAGAGAGAGAGAGAGAGAGAGAGATAGAGAGATAGAGAGATGGATAGATTCACAAGTGTTAAGTTAACGACAATTATCTTGTAGATATGCAGCCGAGGTCCTTCCTGTGTTGACACTTGTCTAGGGATGAGTGGCCAGAAGTGCTTGTGCTGCTGTTGTTGGTCTCCTTAAATTGTGTTTTATTAATTGCCACTTCTGCACCCACCCCCCCCTCCAAGCGTGTTCCCAGCGTTATTTTCTCATAAAAAGTTTTTCCAGTTTTCTGACCAATTTTTACACCTGAAGTAGGAGTCGTGATTTTTTTTTTTTACTCACGTGAGCTCTAAATTTAATTTTTGTTTTCTACAGAGCTTGTAACCTCATGTTGTGACCTGTTGAGGTCTTGACACCTCATGTTGTGGCCTGTGATGTCTTGACACGTCATGTTCTGACCTGCTGAGGTCTTGACACGTCATGTTCTGACCTGCTGAGGTCTTGACACGTCATGTTCTGACCTGCTGAGGTCTTGACACGTCATGTTCTGGCCTGCTGAGGTCTTGACACGTCATGTTCTGACCTGCTGAGGTCTTGACACGTCATGTTCTGACCTGCTGAGGTCTTGACACCTCATGTTCTCACCTGTTCAATTCTTAAAATGGTAATATTGCCTCACGGAACATGGTCAACTCCCACAGCTGCTTGGCCGTGCGCTCTTCACACTCCTCTTGTGTCAGCAGTGTCTCATCACCCCCGGGCGTCACCTGCCTCCCCCCTCCCCCCCGGGCCGGTCCTCCCGGGCTGCCCTCCCCCCCCGGCCTCACCTGGCTGCCCCCCCCCCGGGCGTCACCTGGCCCCACCCCCCCCCCCCGGGCGTCACCTGGCTCCCACCCCCCCGGGCGTCACCTGGCTCCCCCCACCCCCCCACCCCCCGGGCCTCACTTGGCTCCCCCGGACCCAGGGAGAATCAGCAACAAAAAGTGCCACCGGGTGAGCCACAATGTGCCGAGGTGACAGCCGCGATCAGCCATGTTTGGCGCGCTCTGGTGGCGGTGCTGACGTCACATCCCCCCCCGTGACGTCACGCTTCCCGCCAAACTGGCCGGTGACTCAGCTGACTCACCAAACACCACTAACAGGAAAGGCGGGAATAGGTCCGGACCCCGTCTAGATGGGTGCTGACACGGCTTGAGGCTTGTGAACACACGTTTTGGCATACCGCGAGTTGACTCTATTGCAGACCTGGGAAGGGGTTTTTGTTGCAATGAGGTTGAAGGAAGGGTTTGTGGCGGATTAGTTTGTGTGGAGGGTGTGTATGGAGGTTGGAGGTGGGCGGGGCTTGTCTGGCCAAGCAAGTTCTTCGCCTTGCCCTTTCCAAGCATTGAGGAGGCGGGTTAGTCACAAGAAAATGTTCAACTTTCTCTCTGTAACATGGTCATTTCCTGTTACATTGTTAAATACTAGCGTCATGCATGCTTTGTATCACTCCGGCTCTGAGTATCCGGCCAACTGTGTCGCAAGATTTTAATTCTACTCTTGCAGCTTGTCCAGCCGTCCGCTCGGTG
>WNGS01116676.1:0-11983 GCA_020271785.1 Procambarus virginalis
AGTCTCCCAATCTTTATGTACCCAATCTGAACATCTTTACCATTGTGATCATTGCTGTCTTATATGGCTGTCAATCTGCTGTATGATGTCTATTAATCTTGTTTAAATTACCAATCAAGCTGTCAATGTAATCAATCAGAGCTTTAATATAACAATTTGCTTTAATATACTTACTATGCTCTCTCATGTCATTTTCTCTTGCAATGTATTTGTTATCATTTATCAGTTCTGATAGAAATTACCTACTTAAAATTATCTGTTAGATTAAGGACCTGCCCGAAACGCTGCGCGTACTAGTGGCTTTACAAGATTGTAAATACTGTACTATTCAATGTATTCTCACAAACCCAATGTACCTTCTTGTATATATAAATAAACTAAATAAATAAATAAATAAATAAATAAATAAATAAATAAATAAATAAATAAATAAACAAATAAATACTGAGTGCCTGTGCTACTGTCACTTTGCATTTCTTTATAAATATTGAATTCCATGAGTCTGCACCCGTGGCTGAGTGCATGGGCATATTGTCAATTCTCTTTCAAAATCTGCCACGCTCGTGCTGATATCAGTTATATTTACAGGTGATTGAGTATCATTCATAAATAAATTGTCCGAATCTTCCACTTTCATGCTGAGTATCGGAGTGCAAAACATGTCCTCATACTGCTTTTTTTAGGATTTCACTAATTTCTTTGTCATCCTCAGTGTATGAATTCACTTCACTAATACGAATAGGTCTAATACTGGCCGCGATTTTCGCTTTTGATTTAGCATATGTGAAGAAATATTTTGGGTTTTTCTTTATTTCTTGAATTGCTTTCTGTTCTAGTTGCCTTTCTTCAGTCTGATAGGAATGCTTCAGTTTCTGTTCGATTTCTTCAATCCCCCTGTTTAAATTATTTCTTCTTTGTATGGAGAGTCGTGTCTGCTTAAGCATTTCCGTTAATTTCTTCCTCCTTTGTAATGACGTCTGCGTTCTCTTTCTACATTGGACCTCTTTCTGGCTTTCCTCAAAGGAACATGTTTCAGACAGACTTCATATGCATCAGAAGTCAGTTTTTCTATTCCTTGTGTAGGATTTTTATTTCTTAGCACATTTTCCCATTGAATGTTTGTAAGTTCCCTGTTTATTTGAATGTTTGAAGGGTTGACATCAAAGACCGTTTTCTATAACATATAATTTATTAACAACAGGAGACTAAACTACTGCAACATCGAGATTACGTTACGTTAATGTCTATCAAATGGCACTATAACAGCTAAATAGTAACAACTCCGGTCCATTGCTGTGCGGCTGCATACTAAACTAACCTGCCACCAGTTTCCGTGGTGTAGTGGTAAGACACTCGCCTGGCGTTCCGCGAGCGCTTTGTCATGGGTTCGTATCCTGGCCGCGAGGATTTACTGGGCGCAAATCCTTAACTGTAGCCTCTGTTTAACTCAACTGTAAAATGAGTACTTGGTTGTAAAAAACGATTCTTCGCGGCGGGGATCGTATTCCAGGGGACCTGCCCGAAACGCTACGCGTACTAGTGGCTGTACAAGAATGTAACAACTCTTGTATATATCTCAAAAAAAAAACTGAACACAGGTGTGCCCACTGACGACGCAATAAATAATTCACAAGCCTAGTTTACACCACAGTGAGTGATTCGTTACGTTATTGTTTATCCAGTGGCACTTGCAACACAGCTATTCAACAGCCCCTCAAGAAATGACAGCAGTCTCAATCTTGCTGACACTTCGGGCTGACTAAATGAACTAACTGAACAATGATGCCCACTGATGACAAAAGCTTGCAATCAATATTGTCACGTTTCACGGTGAACAGATAATATAATCAATCTTCCTGGTCCTCCAACCCTACAGGCGAGATACCACATAACTAGGTGGGTAGTCCAACATTGACTCCCCCTATCACAACCTAATGTGAACACTCTTTGCAACTCCCGGCAAGAAGTTGCACTGTAAACAGTAAACAAAGCCAGGCAAGGTGGGATTCTGAGACACTTCTCCAGTAATCACCAAGTTACTTTACTCTCGTCACCAGACGATAACAAAATAAATTGCCTTAATCAATTTCAAAATTGATTATGTGATTAATTACGTTAATTGACTGTCCACAGTCACCAGTCAGCAACAAAGTACTCTACGTTAATCACAAACACTTGCCTCTCTTATAACACAAGTCATCTTGTTAACAATAACTCAAAGTCTCTTACATTACATAAAACTTGACTCCTTTCAAGTATTCAGTGAGTAATTCCTAATTAATGTCAAATGGACAACTAATTAAATCCCAATCGAGTTACGTTTACTAAGCCTACCACTAACTTGGTAGCTTCTCAACAGTCTATGTCAAAATTTACTTTAATGAGTGTTAATTACCCTAATAACCCCGAGCAATTAATTAACTGTCATCAGGACCGATAATTAATCATACATAAATACGTCTCACTCCGCACTGCCTAAGCAGGTCTCATCAAACACTGTGAATTCACGGACGAAGAGTTAATTACTCCACTAATTAACATGAGTGCATCTTAATCCACTGTCATCAGACAGGATATGATTAATATAACGAGTTATGCTAGCTCCATGACCTCGCTTTACCGAGTCATCAAGACCTCTGATGTTAATTACTCCATTAATAACATGAGCTACTAATTGCTATACCCCAGAAAGGTAATTAGTCTCGAGCAAATTACGTTAACATAAATACTGACAGTTCCTCCCACTGTGTGAATTCATGATGAGAATGCTAATTGCATAATTAGCTAGAGTTGTCAATTAGTCGTCACACGGACAATTAATAGCTCCTGAAACGTATCTCAACAAGCTCAGCACTGTTTCCCTTAACACCTCTCTCACTCATCAAGTAATGTTCAACCCGATATAAAGTTAATTCCCCTTAATTAACTCACTGAATCCTTAAGTCCTCAACACAACTTAAAGAACACAAAGTAACCCCAGGTTACATAGGTCACACTTACAGTGGCATAACAAAATAATGCACAGCCCACATACGGTTACAGCTTCTGCAACACGGTAATTACTGTACCCTCACAGTAATGACACACGGTTTGGCAACAACAAAAGTATACCTACATTACTGCCACCTCTAATCTTGCAACAGTTACAAGGAACTACTGTGCGCAATCACTACTCCAGCAAACAATTACGTTAACACAAGGCACCGTCGGTACGCTGGCAGCTGGTACTAATTCTCATAATTAAGCATATTAACCAATCAATTGCTTGCTCTCATTAAGTACTGTGAATTCCCCTGAATAATCAAAGGGACCTCCTTAAATTCTCAACACAGCTCCTTGGGCAGTAATATAACGTATACCAAATGTGAGGAGATGTAGAATCTCCTCAGCTAGTTTTCCTAGTTTCTAGAATAGGCTAATCGCTCTAGGGACTCTAGAAACTGAAGCTTTCAAATTTACATATACTTGTTGGGTATCATATGAAAGCTTATGTTAAATGCTGTCAGTTAAAACTAGTTAGAGGTCTGTGATTGCTCTGTAGAGAGAATTACAGCAAAATTTCCTGTTCTGTGAAACAGAGAGGGTAGTATAACAAAAACCGTTAGAGGTGGAGGGGGGACAGTGGGGCGAACGCTGCCTCCCCCCCACCAAGGGAGACGTTGAGACGTTGTGTTAGGCCTCACCCTCCTTGTGACGTCACGCCACGCCACAGGCGAGGGGCCCGTGTGATTGGTCTAGGCACCCCTGCTCCTATGCCGAGTTTTGGCGCGAAAAGCTGTGATTGGAAGCGGCATGTGGTACAGTGCCGGCTTCCTGCTGATTGGTCAAGACAAGGTAGGGGGAGAAATAGGGGGATGTGTCTCTCTCGGGCCCGCCAAAGAGGTAGTTTGAATTGGGCAGCCAGGGTGTGAAGTGTCTAGGTGCGGGGTGGCGGGCCTGCCACCCCCACCACCGTTATCGCTCCTGTCGTTCTGTTTACTCATATTGCATGGCACTCCAGCCACCCTGGGTGTGTCGAAGCCCAAAAATTGCGAGAAACTGGGACTTGGACTTTGAATTGCGCCCGACGTCGTCCATGGGGAGGTGACGCCGGCCAGTGTCACTCCTGTAACCCCAGTGTAAGAGCGAGTCATGCTCTGGTATGATGGGGTTGTTAGTGATTCCCCATCCAAGTGTGTATGGCACGCGGCCACCCAGGCCGCCCTCTGGCCACCCAGGCCGCCCTCTGGCCGCCCGCGGCCGCCCACCGCCCGCGGGCACCCGCCGCCGCCCAGTCACCCACCCATGCGGCCCGGTGCGGCCCGGCCCGGGCCAGGCCCAGGCCACCCACCTTACACCGCGCGCGCGCGGCCCGGGTGGGGTGGGGTGCTGTGACGTCACGCGCCACCCGTGGCCACCCTCCTGAAGGCCACGCAGTGGCCACATGTTGGCCACCACCTTTGGCCACCCCCTTGGCCACATTCCCAGGACAGCCTAAGGCCACATCTTGTCGACGCACGAGGAGCAAGCTAAGTGTTGACAGCCAGGTGGTAAGGACCTGGGAAATGAGGAAATGTGTGGAAGGAAACGTGAGTACTTTATCGGTGTCTCAGATTAGTGGAAATCATAGTAGAAAAGTTGTGTGAGCCCCTAGCCCGGCCAGGCTAGGGAAGTAGCTGAGACGCCCGTCAGTGGCATGCCCAGGTGACTGTGGGCAGTACCTGGAGAGGGAAATTGTCACAGTAAATCACGTAGTGTTATAATTATATATCTGTAGATATATTGTTGTGTGTAGACTGACTAGAGTTTGGGACCAGTCAGTGTAGAGAAATCATCATATAAAGGATCCAGTCTGGCGATTCTGTATAATCGTCCAGCCTTGGTTAGTGCCATGGTACCTCATTATGTAATTAGGCCAGGTTAGAGTTAATTAAGCAGGCCCGTGGGGCAGGGTTATTAGTGAATATCCTGAGGTCTGTATATATCACCTGTTGATTAATTACATTGTTATGGAGGCCATTTCCATATGTTTCATTTGCATGTTGCATGTATGAGGTTGTGTGGTGAGTCAGTAGATGTGATCGCTGACTGATTGCCTAATGATGTCATTAGCATGGGGGGCATGCTGACGGTATCATTATGTGCAGGTTTGTGCAGTGTTATCAGGTATACGATATTACTGTCCTAGGAACTGTGTTGAGGATTTAAAGGGACCCTTTGAGTATTCAGGGAAATTCTCAGTCACTTAATGGGAGCGAGCAATTTGTTAATTTGCCTAATTATGGGAGAATTAGTGCCAGCTGTCCGCGTAGAGCGACGGTGTCTTATATTAACGTATATTGTCTTGCTGAAGCCACCGGGATCGGGCGATCTTTTGCAACGTTTGCAAGATTAGAGGGACAGTAAGATTGGTATACCTTGAGTGTTGCAAAACCGTGTGTTATCACTGTGTGGGCATAGTAATTATCGAGTTGCCATAGCAAACCGTATGTGGGCAGTGCTATTTTATAATGTTTTGCATGCCATTATATGTGTGACCTATGTAACCTTAGGGTTGAAGATTTCTCACATGAAAAACACATGAAAAACTCAGTTTTCAGAAAACGCATGTTTTTTTTTACCGTCACAGACGTGACAAATATATACTACGTACATAAAAACTGCTCAGATACGAATGGAACGTTTGTGTGAAATTTCAAAGCATCGGTGAAGCACTTTAGGAGATTAGCGATTTTGAACAAACGAACATTTCCATTTTTATTTATTTAGACTAGCTGTATCCGCCATGCGCTGCTGTGGCTCAGTCTGGTTAACTGGAAAGGAAAGAAAAGAGAAAATGCACGTTTCTAACATGTTTAATTTTTCAATGCTTGTGGTATACAATATTTTTTGTTGTTCACTGTCTGTGAAGTTATAGAGATTGTCTGATTGCCGACTCTAGAACACGTAACATATAATACACAGTCTTATAACATATAATACACAAACATATAATACACAGTCTTAATACACATATTCACAGTCTCCGTGATGTAGTGGTAAGACACTCGCCTGGCGTTCCGCGAGCGCTATGTCATGGGTTCGTATCCTGGCCGGGGAGGATTTACTGGGCGCAATTCCTTAACTGTAGCCTCTGTTTAACGCAACAGTAAAATGTGTACTTGGATGAAAAAACGATTCTTCGCGGCGGGATCGTATTCCAGGGACCTGCCCGAAACACTACGCGTACTAGTGGCTGTACAAGAATGTAACAACTCTTGTATATATCTCAAAAAAAAAAAAAAATTTTCCATGTGAGAAGCAATCTGTGTCTAGATCTAAACCGCATAATTCTAAAGATTGGCCCTGAGCTTTGTTGATGGTGATTGCAAACGCCAAATGAATTGGGAACTACAATCTCTTAAACTACTGAAATGGCAAATCCGTTGGAATCATAGGAATGTGAGTATGAAGACATCTTCACCTTTGAAAGGTCCTGTCAAGATTGTTGCTTCTACGACGTTGCTGAATATTTTTTTTACTGCAAACCGCGTGCCATTGCTAAGCTTTGGCTGCTTGATATTTCGTAACATGATAATTGGCACGCCGATTTTTAACTGCAATTCGTGCGGTGGGGTATCCCTGGCAGATCGAGTGAATTAAAAATTCTGTTGGATAATTAACCGCTTCATCTGCTTCCACCACAGTGTCGACGGACTTGTATGTGACTGCCACGTTTCCGTTCCAAATTTCCAGAAATTGATATGAGAATATCTCAGCTGATAAGTCGTTTTGCAGTTGGACACGCATATTTGTAGTTAATTTTAACATCTTTGTGGCGCCACAAAGTAGAGTATTTCAGGTAAGCATTTATTTCGTCTGCTGGTGTCAATCGAGGAATCACAGGTAATGTTTGCATGAAATCTCCTGCAAGCAATATTAATGCGTTCCCAAATGGTCTGATGTTTCCACGCAAATCTTGCAATGATCGATCAAGAGCCTCGAGCGATTTTTTGTGGGCCATTGTGCATTCATCCCAAACAGTACGTTTACATTTCTGCAATACTTTTCCCATCCCGGATGCTTTGGAAATGTTGCACGTGGGAGTTTCAATGAATTGCATGTTCAATGGCAATTTCAAAGCTGAAGTAGCAGTTCTTCCACCTGGTAGCAATGTCGCAGATATTCTGGACGATGCAAGAGCTAAGGTTATGCTCTTGCATCGTCACCACCAATTGCACTGAAAATAAGAAGAACAGTTAAAAAACGGAATGAAAAACAATGAAAAAAGAAACAAATTAGCTATACCCACAAAGTGAATGGTATGGTAAACAACACAGCTCAATTCCAACGCAATGTTACACAAAGTAAAACAAAATGAAAATAAATCAAAATCTATAAAAATTCAATATATCACTGCAATCGGAAACATTTAAATTGAATCGCATCATATCTTGTATCGTATGTTGCTCCTACGTGCAACAGATGGTGAAGTTTTTCAAAACATGCATGTTTTTACCTGTCACAGTTGTGGCATATAAATAGCAGGTATATCAAAACACACACACGTATTCGAAAGGAACGTCGTGTCAAAATTTCAAAGCAATTGGTGAAGAACTTCCGGAGATTACAGCGTGTGATGCTCATACGTCCTACAGATGGCACTGTTTTAAAAAAAAAGCTCGTTTTTTCCTGTCACAGATGAGTCATGTATATAGTAGGTATAAAAAAACACTCACCTATTCTAATGCAATGCTGTGTCAAGATTTCAAAGCAATCGGTAAAGATTGCTTTGAAAGAGGTTTCAAAGATTTCCCTCACTTGAAAACCACACGAAAAAAACAGCATTTGAAAAGAAGCATGTTTTTTCCCGTCACAGATGTGACATCTATATAGTATGTACATAAAAACCCGCTCGGATGTGAATGGAACGTTGTGTGAAAATTTCAAGGCAATCGGTGAAGACCTTTCAGAGATTTGCGATTTTGAACAAACGAACATTTCTATTTTTATTTATATAGACTAGCTGTACCCGGCCACGTGTTGCTGTGGCTCAGCAACGCGTGTGCGTTGCTGAGTCACAGCAACGTTTCCCAGTCCCCCAGTTCTCCTCACCATTCCCTTCCCCATCTCCTCGTCCACCCAACCATTCCTCATGCCTCTGTTCCCTCGTCCTCCCAACCATTTTCCTCTCCCCCTCCCCTCATCCTTTCTGCCATTGCCCCTCCCCTGTCCATTCTTCCTCCCGCACTCCCCTGTCCCCTTGTCCTCCCCACCATTCCCCACTCCCTTGTCCGATGCATTCCCAAATGATCTAGTATTCCCTTCAGAAAATTGGGAACATCAAATGATCTGATGTTCCCATCACTGAAAAATAAGAAGAACAGTTAAAACCAAATGAAAAACAATGAAAAAAGTAAAAAATAAACTATACTCTTGAAATGAACGGTATGGTAAACACCACAGCTCAATTCCAAGGCAATGTCACACAAAATTATGAAATCAAAATGAAAATAAATCGAAATAGATGAAATTGAAATTTATTAATGCAATCGGAAACATTGAAATGGAATCGTAACATTTAATATGGAATGTGTTGCTCTTGCGAGAAACAGATGGCGCTGTTTTAAAAAAAGGCTTGTTTTTACTTGTCACAGGTGTTGCATCTATATAGTAGGTATATAAAAGCATGAGTGTATTCGAATGGAACGTTGTGTCAAAATTTCAAAGCAATCGGTGAAGAACTTTCGGAGATTACAGCGTGTGTTGCTCTTACATCAAACAGATGGTGCTGTTTTTTTCTAAAAAGCATGTTTTTTCCTGTCACAGGTGAGGCATGTATATAGTATGTATATAAAAACACGCGCCGGTTCGAAGGCAACGTTGTGTCAAAATTTCAAAGCAATCGGTAAAGAGGTTTCGAAGATTTCACTCACATGAATAACACATGAAAACACAGTTTTAAAAAAAAAAGCATGTTTTTTCCCTTCACAGACGTGACATATATATAGTATGTTTATAAAAACCTGCTTGGATGCAAATGGAACGTTGTGTGAAAATTTCAAAGCAATCGGTGAAGAACTTTCGGATATTAGCGATTTTAAACAAACGAACATTTCCATTTTTATTTATATAGATTGGCCAGGCCATGTTTTCCAGCGATGCTGTAAGTTCACTTCCCCATAACATTAAATGGCGGCTACATAACGTAATGAAACTGAGAAAAGAGGAGAACGGATACACAGATTGTATCATTGTTTCAGATCATCACAATCTTCACAGATTGCCATCACAATCTTCACAGATTGGGAAGATCTCAACAAAGATTCCAGAAGATCTACACAATAGAGCAGTGAGAAGTCCCTGTATTGAGAGAGGAGGCGGTAAATTAAGCAGCCTTGGATGAATTTGAGGTTACCAGTGATGAGGTCAAAAGGAGCTGAATGTGACAAAGGCTGTTGGGCCTGACAGAATCTCACTATGGATACTGGAAGAGGGTGTAGAAGCAATAAGAGTGCCACTCTCTATGATGTATAAAAGGTCACTGGAAACAAGAGACACGTACTGGAAACATTAATGAACTGCGTGTACCACAGTATTGCTGTGGGCCATAGTATTATCTCCTGTAAATTATCTTTGCTTGTTTGCTAATGTCCCATATTGTTTGCTAGCGTCCCATATGATTTCGATGTCATCCTGAATGTAAACTTCTGGTGTTCCAGATGGAACTATATCCACTTCCATTATTTGTTCTCTCTTCAGTAATTGTAGCTGTCTTCCCTTTATAGTGTAAATTCCTTCTGATCTCCTTACTCTCTTCCCCATCTTCATTACTTCAAAATCTTGGGATATAAATTCAGTAATCATTCAAATTCAGCAACGGAATTCAGAACACTCCTGAAGTTTGTCAAGGTCTTCCTGCAACTTTCTACAGTCCTCCTCAGTTTTTATATTCATCATCACCTCACTCATGTTGGGGCTCACTCCCTCGGGTAGGTCATTCACTTTAATGGAACAATATTGACCCCAAATTTGAGCCTTCGGGTACTCTACCTGTTATATTTAGTGGAAACTGTAGTTTCTATGAAATATTTATTGAATTGAAGGATATATATACACATTTTACTATATATATGAATGAATTAAGTAAATTTAAAAGTGAATCTTGTGTAGACATCAGTGTGTAAGTCACCCTCCACCACGAGGTGCAAGAGAAAAATGGAAGACACCGACAGTGTATTATGGGTTGATCTGATGACCGCCAGGACATCAGCGGCCGCTCCCACTCTATGGTCACTGATCTTCCTGAGTAATGGAGATTTTTACTGATATTTAAATCTCCAGCTCTCCTTTCTTGGTAATCAGAGAGTAATTATGTGTATGAGTGTGTGTGTGTGTGTGTGTGTGTGTGTGTGTGTGTGTGTGTGTGTGTGTGTGTGTGTGTGTGTGTGTGTGTGTGTGTGTGTGTGTGTGTGTGTGTGTGGCAAGACGTTAGTCTTCACTCTTACTATTAACTAAGTGTAGTTACAGGTTAAGAGCTACGCTCGTGGTGTCCCGTCCTCCCAGTGCTCTTTGTTATATGATGCTTTGAAACTATTGAGGGTTTTACACACAGAAATCACAATAGCGTGATGTATCATATGAACAAATCCACACGCAGTCGATTAAGGTAGTGTCTGGGATGCTCTCGGACGTAGGTTCGAACCCTCGTCACTGCCCTTGTGGATTTGTTCATTGAGGGTTTTGCCTCCACCATCTCACATAAAGAGTTCCAACCGTCTTCCACTCTCTTTGCCAAAATGAGCTTTCTAATTTTTTGAGAGCTATGTTTCCTCAGTTTGGATCTATGAATTCTTGTTCTTAAAGTTCATGTTTTCGAAAATTCTTTTTTACCAATTTTGTAGATTCCACTACTATTTTCTATCAGGTGATCATATCACCACTTTTTCTTCTATCTTCAAGCTGTCGTATATTTAATGCCTCTAACCTCTC
Source organism: Procambarus virginalis (assembly GCA_020271785.1). Classification (NCBI taxonomy): domain Eukaryota; kingdom Metazoa; phylum Arthropoda; class Malacostraca; order Decapoda; family Cambaridae; genus Procambarus; species Procambarus virginalis. The sequence continues at coordinate 10,951 of WNGS01116676.1, forward strand.
CACAAAGTTGTTGTTTTTCAGTTCCTGAAGCCATTCAGTTGCATGTGTAAACATTTTCCAGTTTATTTATGTGCTTCTTGAAATATGGGCGCCATACAACTGCTACATTTGCCAACTTCGGTTTTTATACTAAGGTAGTGAACAGTGTTCTTAATATTTCGCCATCCATGTATTTAAAGGTTATTCTTATGTTGGAAAGAGTGCATAAGCCCTAAGCACAATGTTCTTTATGTGGTCCTCTGGTTATTGTTTTCTATCTAAATTTTATAGAAATAATGAAAGTATGTGTATGATGGCCTGTTCCTCTCACTCTACTTCCTCATAAGCCTTTCCTATACTTACTGTCGTATCTAACACAATAATACGCCTTAAAGCAGCGCATTTTCTTGGTTTGCCACTCCGTCCAAAATCCAACCTTCTAACCTAACCGAAGACTTACGAACCCAGGCAACCCACCTAACCCAACGAGTGCATAGAAAACCCGGAGAAAGACAACGTTATTTTTCACAGTGGCTTTTGGTGGGTTGGTCACAGACAGCGTCAACGATACATTATTATTAAATAATCTTTATACTGATTGTTCTAAGCAATTATCAGGAGAAATCTAGAAGCCAACATGACAATGTAGTACATAACCTAATAGTAACATGTTCTTTACCTAATTATCCCCTGGGTTCTCTAGACCTAAACATCCCATGTTCTCTAGACCTAAACATCCCCCGTATTCTCTAGAACTAAACATCTCGTGTTCTCTAGAACTAATCATTCCCCCAATGTTTTCTAGACCAAAACATTCCTGTGTTCTCTAGACCTAAACATCCCTGTTCTCTAGACCTAAACATCCCATGTTCTCTAGACCTAAACATCTCGTGTTCTCTAGACCTAAACATCCCCGTGTTCTCTAGACCTAAACATCCTGTGTTCTCTAGACCTAAACATCCCGTGTTCTCTAGACCTAAACATCCCGTGTTCTCTAGACCTAAACATCCCCCGTATTCTCTAGAACTAAACATCCCGTGTTCTCTAGACCTAA
>WNGS01116690.1:0-14779 GCA_020271785.1 Procambarus virginalis
CCTCTACCACTTGGGAGGAGCATCTGCAGCTCCTGAGACAGGTATTCTCACGGCTGCAAGGAGTTGGCATGGTCGCCAAACCTACCAAGTGTGAGGTGGGATGCGCCGAGGTCAAGTACCTGGGGCATGTGATCGGTGGAGGCTGTTCCAAGCCTCTACCTGATAAGGTACAGAAGATACAGGATGCTGTACCACCCACCACCAAGACGCAGGTGAGGTCATTCCTTGGTCTGGTGGGTTACTACAGGAAGTTCATTCCGGACTTCGCCTCTGTAGCCTATCCCTTAACAGAGTTGACAAAGAAGGCTGCTCCTAATAAGGTCAACTGGACGGGGGAGGAAGGCGCTTCTTTTGCTTGCTTGAAAAAGAAGATGGTCGAGCAGCCTATCTTGAGGCTGCCCGACGAGGATAAGGAATACATCCTCAGAACTGATGCTTCCAACACAGGAGTGGGAGCCGTACTTCTGCAGGAGCATGACGGCCTAGTGTGGCCGGTCGCCTACTACAGCCGGAAGTTGAGTGACGTAGAGCGTCGGTACTCGACAGTCGAGCGGGAACTGTTAGCAGCTGTGGTAGGCATTAAAAAATTCTATCAGTATGTGTATGGAAGGCGGTTTACCTTCCAAGTAGACCATCAGCCTCTGAGCCACTTGGGTACATTAAAGAACTCTAATCCTAGGATTATGCGGTGGGCCCTATTCTTACAACAGTTTAAGTTCAGGGTCGAGTACATCAAGGGGACGGAGAATGTGGGTGCTGATTGGTTGAGCAGGTCGCACACGCCAGAGGAGCAGGTTAGTGACCCGGTGCTCAGTGAGGTAAGCGGTCTGCACTTAACAGCTGAGGAACGTGATGATGCGTCATCAAGGCCAGAGGAGAGTGAAGATAGTGCCTCTCCGGGTAGTCCATCCCAAGGTGTTGCTAGTGTGTCCGGTATGACACAGACTGAAGCCGGAGCTGCAGAGCTTGGGGTCCAGCCTAGCTTCGAGGCGTCGAGCCGGCTAGAGCCTGGCCCTGAAGCCGAGCACCCCTCCGCGCCTAAGTCAGGTAACACTACCCAGGACGAACCGGAGGAGTCACCCCAAGTCTCTCAGGGCGACGACGCATAGAAAACGGAGTCTCTACCCACTACTACCCAGCCGGAAGTGAGCTGTCAAAGTGTATGTGACAGCTCGTGCACAGTGCACCCTCGAGCTGGTAAAATGGTGGGGTGTATTTCGCTTCCAGTGAAATAAACCCTTAGTGGGAGGTTGATGTCAGGAGACATATTTTTCCTGCTCTCTCGTGCACTGAATGAAGTACGAAATTGCATAGTGCACCAGTGATGTGCACCATGATTCAACTTTCCGATTATAAACTTTTCCACAGTCGTGTTGGGTGTCAATGGACAGCCCAGGACATATGCTAGCTAGTGATGTCATTCTGATCGCTGTATCAGGTCTGTGAAGGAAATTACAGGAGGGAGTTGATTTCAGGGAGATTTGGTACAATTCAAGTGTAGAGAGGGAGGTATGGGGGGTTAACGGCTGTAGACCAACCCCCCTATCACGTGTCCACCTCGTGAGCGAGGGGGGTAGCGTCATGTGGCAGGTGCGCCATTGGCCGAGGCCCTGGGCCTCAGGAATGCTGAACCGTGATTGGTCAAGACGCTGAGGGGTACCACATGGTACGCTTGAGGCCGACTTGGCGGGAAAAGTCATTCTTACCTCATACGCTTGCTAGGGGAGACGTATCTTCCCGTGCTAGGCCAAGCCACGGGAAATACCGCCTGCAACGTTACTAAAGTCACGCCTATATTCGTGCTATCTTGCCGTGTGCCGTCCGTAAGAATCCGGTAATCGGGAAGGTGCATGAACCGTACCAGTGTGAACTTTGTCGCCTAAGCGCGGGATAGTGAGACGCCATCTTAGAGCAACTGGACTAGGTGAGGCCGTTAATTATCGCGCTAGGATAGTGACATCAGCCGTCTAACGCATCTGTGCGTGAAGGTACTGCAGTGAGACGTGCTAGAGAAGGTTTCAGTGTTATGAGAGAAGCCTGAAATACGAAACTCTGAGAAAACGAACGAACAGTGTAGAACTCTGTCTCGTGTACCGTGTAGCACCGTGTACCGTCGTATCCTGGGGTACCTTGTCAAGTGGAAGGGCGTGGTACCGCATCCCCGCTGTGTATATCTGTTGTGCGCACACCCTGGTCGGCCAAGGCCTGAGTGCCCGCGACACCTGGTCGCTGTGTGTGGAGCTAAAACCCGTGGTCGACGACCCTGTGCTCCACCTGACCACGTGTAGGAAGTGAGGACGTCTACGTCATCATCCAGCAGCAGCAGTGGGAGTGCATGAGGGTGACGAATGTATGAGTGTGTGTAGCGGGCCCGCATGTGATGTAAGTACAGTACACTGTTTCAGTTTGGGTAATAAAACTCTGAAGCTGGGTTCGTCCCCAGTGTTCCGTCTATCCTCTGTCCCTGTGACCACCTAGTGAGGTGAATGGGAATTGGAGACGTGTGAGTTACCCTGTTTGACGTCACCAAGTTGAGGTTGGGCCCAACTGTGATTTTGACGTGTGTGAGGACACAGAGAGACACATCCAGTGGTGGAGTACAGTGAGTTAATTGCTTCTATGTTCTCTATGTACCGTGTATGTAATTTGCTGTAATTTGATTCCCTTTTTCAGCAGTGAAAGTGGTAACAGGGAGGTTTCCCTTGGTTATAAATAATTTTCATTATTATATTGGCCAGCGCTTATTTTACTGTTGTGTGGTGGTAAAGTGTGAATTATTGGGGAATAATTTACTGGGTAATCATTTACAAGTTTTGCCGTGAGTGGCAAGGATGTACTGTGTTGTACTGTGATGTACTGTGTTGTACCGTGTGTAAACCGTAGACAAGTTGTCCTTGGTGGAAGGCGTTGTGTACTGTGGAGGATTCCGTGAGAATTAAAGTCAGTTAACGTCACCGGGGGTCACGATTTACTTAACGAGGTCACTTGTTCGTTGAACATTGTTGTGATTAACGTAGAGACGTGTAAAGGCAACAGTCACAGTGAAGTTCACGCCGTGGAGGAATTGTCAAGTGAAGACTAACGTAGTGTTAACGATTTAACGAGCTGTCGTTAATTGATTGATTAACGTAAGGGGTTGATCGGTCTGTTATGATCGGAGTCAATTGCGCTGTAATTAAGCTGCTGTAATTCGTTGGACTGATCAGATCTGTCTGTGGACAGAGTGATTAAGCACTCGTAGCTAATTAAGGAGAATTAGTAACCGCCACTTAGTGAATTCACCAGGTGTTGATGTTGTTGTTTACACGTAGTGTGTTGTAACCTTGTGTGTGTACAGTAGTCTACCCTCGTTAAGGTAATCTTGTCGTAAGACCGGAAGTGAACTGTCAGTTGAGAGACAGTAGGCTTTATCAATACTCGTCTGAATTAATAGGCTGTTGTATTCAGTAATTAATTGGGAATTACTCACCGAATGCTTGACTTTCAAGTTGATGTAATTAATTGATTTACGAGTTATTGTTGCCATTTAAGTGTCGTTGTGACACGTGTGTGTTAACGTAATTGTTTAAATTCATTAGAGTAACTTTTGTTGTTGATTGTCCTGAGAGACAAGTGTTAACGTAAGATTTTTATAAGGGGTTATCATTCTTGGATTAACCGCCTTGTTACTTGGTACCTCGTTGAGAGCAGCGAGCGCCAGTCAAGTTTAGTGATTAGAGTATTGTTCACCGTGAAGCCGTGACAATATTGATTGCAAGCTTGCGTCACCAGTGGGCACCACTTTGTTCAGTTAGTGTCATTGTTCAGTCAGCGACGACGGGAAGGATCCCGTGGGTCCATCAGGCTGTTGATTAGCTGTTCTTGAATGTGCCACTGGAGTGACAGTAAAGTAACGTCAATTCACTGTGTAGTAGTTCTAGTTTATTTTGCGAATAAATTGGTTGTTATAGAAAACGGTCGTTTACGTCAAACCTTCCAATATTACTGCCCCACATTTCATGTTCTGCAACGCTTTGCCTGCTTATGTTCATATCAAGTCTGTATCTAAAGCTCGAGTCCATTGCACAGCACCACACTTCTATAAATACGAAGTGAGAATCCGTCGGCTACCCTTTATTAGTTGTCAACTAGGAGGAGCCAGCGACCTAAGTGACAGGTGTTACCCGGGTGGTTTCGCCTGGCGGTTTGCTCCCGCGGTCCTATGATCTTAGGCTTTAAGATTAAATATCTGCCACTGGCAGCTCTTGCTGTTTAAGGTCTGCCTCTCTTGCGAGGTAGTTACGATTAACGTAACATCAATAGGACTTACTTTCTTTTGATAATTGTCAAAGAAAAAAAAATCTCACAACCCTTGATAATCTAAACAGTGTCTCCAGTGCTGCCTCTTTGACACCATTTCTGTATCTTCCGGCACCTCTGCTTCCTTAACCCACCACCTACTGATCTCTCACACTGAGTTCCTCACACACACACTTCTCTGTCTTTCTCTGTGAACGTGTTATCACCCCCCCCCCCACTCCACTCCCTTGTCCTCAGTTTCAACACGTGCTTGTTTAATGTTTTGTTTTGTTTCCTGCTAATGTGGTTGTAATTATGGATGAATCTTGGCTTTATCTTCCGTGTTGTTTTCATATTGAGTGTTTGCTTTACTTCTTGTTCTTAGGTATTCAGTCCTGGCCTTCCTATACCTTTTGTTCTTATCGTTATTCCACTTCCTTATTTTTTCGCACTTTGCTTTTTTCCTTCGTGGCTAAACTAAGGATTTATCCTCGGTCAGTTATTGTTCTATTTAACTGCCTGAGATAACTGTGTCGGCAGCTGCCGGCACAGAGGGTCGAGCCTCTCACCCTTGTGAGATAGTCCCTGAGGGCTTTTCTCCTTCAATTGCTTTCATTTCTAGATCATTTTTCCCGTAAGTATGTGTTTGTTTACTATTTTGCGCAACCACTTGGGATGGACGGTAGAGCGACGGGTTTTGCTTCATGCAGTTCGGCGTTCAATCCCCGACCGTCCAAGTGGTTGGGCGCCATTCCTTTCCCCCCGTCCCATCCTAGATCCTTATCCTGATCCCTTCCAAGTACTATATAATCTTAATGGCTTGGCACTTTGTCCTGATAATCCCCCCATACCATTATTTTGTGTCTGCATAATCAAGCCTTCAGCTCTTGGGCCCTGCCTGAGGGATTTTACCCTAACCCTTCTCCTAAAAATATTAACACCATAAAGATTAAATTAAAATATGGTGGCTTAGCTGATGGTTGGTGGCATCAGGACCGGCCTGTAGGCCTAAGCTGCTGGAGAAGGCCTATAAAGGGCTGATCATGTTCTTAGGTCACTTTCACCAGCCTGGAAAGTGACCTCACATTAGTCGTGTTTAAGGTAAAGTGTGATTCAGAAATACGAGCACAAAACACTTACGTACTGGTGCTTTAATGTCAACTTTTGGAAGCTTTATTTATAACTTTATATGGCTAGTACATTTGCTACAGTACTTGCAGTGACCTGGTTGGGCTCAATGGCGCGCCCGTCACTCGATCTGGGAGGGAGCCGATGGCGCGCCCGTCACTCGATCTGGGAGGGAGCCGATGGCGCGCCCGTCACTCGATCTGGGAGGGAGCCGATGGCGCGCCCGTCACTCGATCTGGGAGGGAGCCGGCAAGAAGGAACCGCATTGTGGTGTGATTGGGAAGAGAGAGAATTATCACGGGAAAGTGCCAAGCCAGTACGACTATAAAGCACTTGGACTGAGACATATATATATATATATATATATATATATATATATATATATATATATATAATATATATATATATATATATATATATATATATATATATATATATAACACAAACAAACGAGAAAATCAACACTGTACGAAGAATTAGAAGTACCGACACGTGTGTGATTTTACAACAGTATTTAAACTGTGTCCTATTTTACAACAGTATTTAAACTGTTTAAACGAGTAAATATTACTCGTCTAATATATCCAGTAAGACACTGAACTCTCCCGAGTCTACTACACTTTGCCCTCTACAGCAGGGGCGGGGGTTTTCTGCCTTAGTTGCTCTCGCGCGGAACTCAAAAGACAGTTCCAGTACACATTAAGGACATTGCCAAACAATAGTCGAATAATTAAGGTACCTGCAGACCTTTAAGTCTTTATAATATTTTTATACTGTACACAATCAGGCATTAATATTATAACATTCAGTGCCAGTAAAATACTTTTGACTTAACGCTTGTTTCTAATTTTCCATCAGAAGCGGTGAAAGTTTTTTTCCAGATGAGCATTTTGTGTTACCGTCACTTTCAGCACGGCGCAGCGCTCACTCATCATGCATAATGACTCACTCATCATACATAATGACTCACTCATCATACACTATGACTGCATTTTCCAACAACCCGTCCTCAGGCTAGGCTGGTCCAAGCGGCGGACGTCCCCCCCAAAGACGCATTTCTTCATTTTAACGCATCATCGTGTATTCAAAATCCCCGTTTTCTTCAACATAATTTAACGTTGTTATACATTAGAATTTGCTTTATAGTTGCTTCTAGGTTAGATTAGTTTATTGTGTGTCGGTTTTATAGGAAATTATTGGGTGAAGCGTTTACAGGTGTTGTTGTTGTTGTTGTTGGAAGACGTTTACAGGTGTTGTTGTTGTTGTTGTTGGAAGACGTTTACAGGTGTTGTTGTTGTTGTTGTTGTTGGAAGACGTTTACAGGTGTTGTTGTTGTTGTTGTTGGAAGACGTTTACAGGTGTTGTTGTTGTTGTTGTTGGAAGACGTTTACAGGTGTTGTTGTTGTTGTTGTTGGAAGACGTTTACAGGTGTTGTTGTTGTTGTTGTTGGAAGACGTTTACAGGTGTTGTTGTTGTTGTTGTTGGGGCGACGTTTACAGGCGCAATACGAACAGAAAACTTCAGCACATCACTGTTTGAGAAACGTTCGAACGTCATCTGTTGTGCGTCGTGGGCAAAGCGTGTTACGTTTGTAAACAGGGGCTTTGACGGCAGGATTAATGAGTATTTGGACTTTGTTTATGAGGACGGGCTTATGAGGAAGTGTTTATGAGGACGGGCTGTGACTTGACCCACGTAACCAAAAGGTTTAGATCTATCTTTCAAGAATCTAATAAACACGTTCAAAACCCCACTGGAAGAAAGACAGTGTTTTATCATAGTTTCGCCTCGACGCATTGGCCAAATATGTCACTCCTGTTATATTTTCCAAGCGCACGTTCCATAAATATTTCACACACGTAATTTGAACCAATATAATTCAGTCCTTCTTCATAAGCACTTCTTCATAAGCCCGTCCTCATAAACACTTCTTCATAAGCCCGTCCTCATAAACACTTCTTCATAAGCCCGTCCTCATAAACACTTCTTCATAAGCCCGTCCTCATAAACACTTCTTCATAAGCCCGTCCTTATAAACACTTCTTCATAAGCCCGTCCTTATAAACACTTCTTCATAAGCCCGTCCTTATAAACACTTCTTCATAAGCCCGTCCTCATAAACACTTCTTCATAAGCCCGTCCTTATAAACACTTCTTCATAAGCCCGTCCTCATAAACACTTCTTCATAAGCCCGTCCTTATAAACACTTCTTCATAAGCCCGTCCTCATAAACACTTCTTCATAAGCCCGTCCTCATAAACACTTCTTCATAAGCCCGTCCTCATAAGCCCGTCCTCATAATCCCGTCCTCATAAGCCCGTCCTCATAATCCCGTCCTCATAAGCCCGTCCTCATAATCCCGTCCTCATAAGCCCGTCCTCATAATCCCGTCCTCATAAGCCCGTCCTCATAAGCCCGTCCTCATAAGCCCGTCCTCATAAGCCCGTCCTCATAAGCCCGTCCTCAGAAGCCCGTCCTCATAATCATCGACAGACCGCCCATCCAAATTTCCATTGGCCCCAAAAACACATTCGCTAATTTTAATGCACTACATAACTATAAAAACGATATTTTCGCGAATAGAAATTAACATTTATGCAGTGAACTATTTAAAAAAAAACTTTGTTCATAACTCGGCCCATGATAGGCTCGGTTATCGTGATAGGCCTAGTTATCAACTCATTCATTCAGCATGTTTAACGTAATGTGAATTGAAAATCAGCAGTTTTAATTTTTGTTAATGTAAAATAATGTTTTTATATAATCATGTATAAAGTGTTTTGCATTCATAAACAGCGTGGTTTGGATGACGGATTAACAAGCTTTTAATCCTTGATCAGGAGGACGAGATGATTAGAGACATGCGCTTTGAATAGAGGAAGTGAACGAAGCATTTGAACAATGATTTCACAGCTTATCACCCAAATTAACTTATAGGTTTAACTTATAGGTTGGTTTAACTTATAGTTAAACCGTTGGTTATAGGTTTAACTTATAGGTAAATTTAACTTAGTTTAACTTATAGGTTGTGAACCCGACGGTGTGGCCGTCGGTTTCACAACCTATAAGTTATACTGACTCTTATAAATCTATATAAGTCAACATTTGACTTACAGCTTGGAATGAAGGATGGGTTTTGTTTTTTAAGCTGAACTGTGATGAACAACCTGTCCATCCCATCCCATCCCATCCAGCGATCGACCCCAAAGACACATTCATCAATTTTAACATGCTGTTCATTCGAATCAGGAATTTTCTCAAATATGAAGTAATATTATAAAATATTAGCATATTGTGCATATATAGGCATAGGTTAAGTTAGGTGTTTAGGTTCTGTTGGCGATTATTTGTATTTGTAGTACGTGGGTGAAGCATTTACAGCATTGTGGTTCGAACAAAATTCGTCTGTGAAGCGCTTGTTCCGGAAGTGTTCGAACGAAATCAGTCTTGAGTCGTGTGTAAACCGTTTTTCATTCATAAACAGGGGTCTGGCGGGTGGATGGAATCACTTTTGGGTCATTCTTTGGATGACGAGCTGCGGGCTGTAAGCTGAACTGTGATGAAACGCGGGTTTCTAAGCAGGTTTATTCGAAACTCGAAACAAAGACCTTCTAAACCCTTTGCTTGTTCGCATCAGTTTACAACCAGTTCTCGCATACAGAGATCCAAGCTTGTTAATCCAGCCGCCTAACCCCTCTGTTTATGAATGAAAAGCTGTTTACATACGACTCACAACTGATGACGTCCGAACACTTCCGGAACAAGTGCTTTGCTCACGTCCTCTGTTCGAACCACAATTCCGACAATGCTTCACCCACGTTCTTCAAATACAAATAATCGCCAACAAAACCTAAACACCTAATCTAACTTACGCCTAACTATACATCGAATTTGTATGTATAATAATATTAATTCATATATATGAGAACAAACCAAATTTTAATACACAGTATGTTAAAATTGATGACTGCGTCTGTGGAGGACGGCCGCTGCTTTAAACAGCCTAGTGTGAGGACGAGTTGCAATTTAGTATTGTGTTGTGTTGTGTGGTGGGAGCCAGGCGTTCTGTACTGAGTGTGACGGACACGCGAAAAGGCTTCAAGATGAATTTAAAGCACTACTGCTGGAAAATAACAAGTTATGGAGAGTTGAAGTGACAGGATATGGTATTACACGCAGACATTTGACGTGTTGTAGCTAGTTTGAACATAAAAATGAAGGTAACTGCAGAGGGCCTATTGGCCCATACGAGGCAGCTCCTATTTATAACCACTCAATCAATTTATTGACGTGAATTTATTTTTTTTTGTTATAATGGATGCGGGTAATTGCATTATTCGCTCTGTGCATAGTAAATAAAGTCCGCGAAGTGCAGTGTGAATATCAGTGAGGAACAAGGCAGACAGCACCGCGACTGCTGTAAGCAGCGAACTGTGGATTCGGGATAGTTTAGTTGTTTTACAGGACCAATTAGACCAAAATATACCGTAATTGCTGGTGCAAATTTGCATACCTGTCGGTACTTATCATTTTTCGTGAGTGTTTCTCGTCATGTGCTGAAATATTACGGCATTTGCTAAATTTGTGTTTGCGAGCGTGTGGCGAGCGGCGTGGCCAGCGGTGTGGCGAGCGGTGTGGCCAGCGGTGTGGCGAGCGGTGTGGCCAGCGGTGTGGCCAGCGGTGTGGCGAGCGGTGTGGCCAGCGGTGTGGCCAGCGGTGTGGCGAGCGGTGTGGCCAGCGGTGTGGCGAGCGGTGTGGCCAGCAGTGTGGCCAGCGGTGTGGCCAGCGGTGTGGCCAGCGGTGTGGCCAGCAGTGTGGCCAGCGGTGTGGCCAGCGGTGTGGCCAGCGGTGTGGCCAGCAGTGTGGCCAGCGGTGTGGCCAGCAGTGTGGCCAGCGGTGTGGCCAGCAGTGTGGCCAGCGGTGTGGCCAGCAGTGTGGCGAGCGGTGTGGTCATCAGTGTGGCGAGCGGTGTGGCCATCAGTGTGACCATCAGTGTGGCCATCAGTGTGGCCAGCAGTGTGGCCAGCAGTGTGGCCATCAGTGTGGCCATCAGTGTGGCCATCAGTGTGGCCAGCAGTGTGGCCAGCAGTGTGGCCAGCAGTGTGGCCATCAGTGTGGCCATCAGTGTGGCCATCAGTGTGGCCAGCAGTGTGGCCATCAGTGTGGCCAGCAGTATGGCCAGCAGTGTGGCCAGCAGTGTGGCCAGCAGTGTGGCCAGCAGTGTGGCCATCAGTGTGGCCATCAGTGTGGCCATCAGTGTGGCCATCAGCGTGGCCATCAGTGTGGCCATCAGTGTGGCCATCAGTGTGGCCAGCAGTGTGGCCAGCAGTATTGCGTCGATCAGTTGCCCTAGCCTGTGGTCACTGGACCAGGTACTCCAGCGCCCTAGTCGTCCTCAGGTGAAGGTAATAGACCCATCGTTGCCCAAGCGTCACCGTCACTGCCTATACATGTAGATTAAAATAAGATTATTCACGTGGCATTTGATAATTTTAATATATAAAAACGTGTCCCCAAAAAAATATAAACAAATCGTTTTATCTCATTTCAGGTAAATTATTAATAGCTCATCGAGGGGCAGAAATCCGCCAATTTTTAAGGTACGTAACCAGTGTCTTGTGCTTGTATTGTTGACATATTATGAGGTCCGGAAATTGATCACAAGTTAAGAAAACACGGATTACAAAGTCACGTCACAGACGAAGTTCTCTCAGGTGACAGTACATTGGGTACGATTGGGCAGGCGCTGTGCCGTCGAGGCGGACCGTCCGGCCGACACAGTCACCAGAGAGACAGTCACCAGAGACAGTGTCTCTGGGCATAAGTGTTAGTGTAAGCAAGGTTTAGCCGGGGACAGGATAGTGGGTGTCGCGAAGGGGGACAGGGGACAGGATAGGGGGTGTCGCCAAGGGGACAGGGGACAGGATAGGGGTGTCGCCAAGGGGACAGGGGACAGGATAGGGGGTGTCGCCAAGCATTGAGTCTCAGGAATAGTAGTTATTGGAGGGAAATTGTGGGGGAGGGGAGGCCCTGGGTGTAAGATTCCTGGGTTACAGTCCTTCTGTGTACTGGGGTGAGGGGTGTAGCGGCGCACTTGTGGACTGAACTACGTCCAACAAATGGACCAAAAGTTGCGCTGGCCGGTCAGTTGTCGAGGAGGCCTGAGCCGGAGGTCATTGTAAACGGGTCTGGTGAAGGAGGAACCAGCACAGTAAACTAGGTAAACCCCTGTAGACCGACCACCTGTTAATGGGTTTGGTCTTCCAGGTACCGGAATTAGTGACAAATAAGTGACTTTCTTATAAGTTTCTAAGTGTAAAGTAAGCAGCTGTCAACGTGTTCCCAGAGACACGTAATGTGGCACAATGAACAAATTCAGATTATTCTATAACACAAATAGGACGGGAATTATGTACACTGATGGAGATGGAGCAAACCGCAAAGTACACTGGGGGCTACTGAGTCTATAGGGCTCCACAACGTGACAAGCGTCAAACTGATTTATGCTGTTTGAGGCAAAATCCGTCTTAAATACCGCTACAGAGGTGGTGTTGAGGAGAGCAGAGGAGACTGTTGCTTCTGGAGGGTGTAGTGAAAGGCTGAGGGAGTCGGGCATATGGCGACTGAATAGTGGTGTCGGTCGACGTGAGTATGTTAGAGAGTAATAAAGAACTAGTTGATGAGGGCCGGACCTCACCACGTGGTTCACTCACCTCCACTAGTGGGGCTTGTAGCAGGAGTGGAGAAGAATGGGGCTTGGAAATGAGAGGACAAGAAAGATAATATAAGGAGAAAGGCCTTGAGCCATTACGACTATATAGCACTGGGAAGGGGTCAGGCTAAGGACTTGGGAAAGGCCTTCATCACCCAGCAACGTGGGAACGTGTGGGTGATGAAGGTGGTGGAGATGGAAGCTCTTAGATTAGAGTATAAGATTTAATTGAGTGGACAGCGTTCAGAATTCATAGTCCTGAGGTTCCGGGTTCGATCCCCGGCGGATGCGGAAACAAAATGGGCAGAGTTTCTTTCACCCTGATGCACCTGTTAACTTCGCAGTAAATAGGGACCTGGGAGTTAGACAGCGGCTACGGGTTGCTTCCTGGGTGTGTGTAACAAAAAGCAGGTCTGGTGGAGGACCGGGCCGCGGGGACGCTAAGCCCCGAAATCCTCTCAAGATAACCTCAAGATTGGAGAAGTGTAGGTAACCTCTAATCACCCGGAAGTTACAGGTTCTCAGCTCACTAACAGTGAATTACTAACGTAAATTCGCCGAGACGATGCGAGTTCACTAACAAATCAACAACGAAACCACAACGCTAATTATTACGTCGTACGAATGTAATCAATTTTCTTGATTAATAGTTCGGAACGTGTAGACCTGCATGATAGTTTCATGTGGCACCAAATACCTGGTTGATACCTGGTTGATGGGGTTCTGAGAGTTCCTCTACTTCCCAAGCCCGGCCCGAGGCCAGACTTGACTTGTGAGAGTTTGGTTCACCAGACTTGCTTGGAGCGGCCCGCAGGCCCACATACCCACCACAGCCCGGTTGGTCCGGCACTGCTTGAAGGAAAATGGTCTCTCTTAATTTATAGAAAAGTGACAACTTTTGCTATTCTGTATACCACCATTCCAACCTCTTATTTCCACATAATTATTTAACCCAATATTGGTAACCTTGTAGTTTGTTTTAATTATCTCAATTACGTATTCATTAGTGCATTTTACACTGTTAATAATATTCTCCTTTAGGTAAGGATAGTTTTATCATCGTTATTCTCAAACCCCCTCGTACTGCTCTTCCTCTCTCCCACCTCTTTCATCAAACATTTTCACATTATTTAAAGAAAAGTCGTCACAACCTCGAGTCCGTCACAACCTCGAGTCCTTCACATGAAACCATCTCATTACCTATATCTTTAACACGTTATGCCTTAGGTAAGTATAATTATTACCCAATCTTTTGCCTGTGTTTCCAAAACCCCTTTCCCCCCTAACCTAAGTCAGTTAATATTGGTCTTCGGGAAGTTACGCATGAACACTTAAGGATAGGAGTTTGATAACCGTTATTACAGCATGTCTGTCTGACTGTCTTTGACTATGTCTTTAACTGTCTGTGACTGTCTTGGATGGTCACTGTCTGTGACTGTTCTTTGACTGCGTCTTACTTCCACACTGCGCTGGAATGTGTACCACGAAACAAGTTTGATTCCCACTGTTGTGGGGGGTAAACTGACTCGTGGGATTTATTAATTTATTTGCAATTTATTAATTTATATAATGTATATAGTAATTTTTTTGTTACGTTATTTATATTGATAGCGGACTGTATGATGTTTAAAGTGGACTGTATGATTTAAATTCCCACAAATCATTTCCAACACATTCTGGGGGGGGTATTAAATTTATATTATATATATATATATATATATATATATATATATATATATATATATATATATATATATATATATATATATATAAAATATTGTCTATCAATCGAAATTATCGATTGGTAGATATCGATAATAGTTGTGCTAGGTAATTGTTAATTCTTCTTCCCTTCAATTTCACCTGTCAAAAACACACACACAATAATGATCGTAACCTATATATTACATCTATATCAGGGAGAAATATTGGCAATTTATTGTTAAGATTTAATTAATATTTACCCTATTTTTGGGTGGCTCGCCATGCGTTCTCACCAGTCTACCTAAATCTACCTAACATTACTGGCCAGGAATGAATTAGATAATGGGTTTCGAATTCAGAACACTTCCCCTGATTGTAGACGATGAAACGTGCTGACAATGGGAGCTCTTTTCATCCCATAACACTTCGTGTTGAGGGAAAATTGTGGCGCATCTTTGAGCTCCTGCGAGACTTTTGTTACGTTAAAATTTAATAATGGCGTCTGCTCGCCTTTCTTTCTCTGATGCATCAGCTGTTTCTCGGATGCGTTTTATCAAGAAGTGGAAAGAGGGCCCCACTTTTAATTTATTTTTACTGGTAATTAAGGTTCAAAGGAAATGTCTTCATGATGTTTACAGTCCAGAGACTGACGTATAAAAATAATTCCCATTATTATATGTGGTGAATTCAATGGCGACATATGGCAATGATATCCCCGATTCTTCCGAGGAAATTTCCACTGGAGCTGCGTCTTATACGAGTTAATTTGTTTGTATAAAACAGCAGCAATATTATCTGCCTATTGTATTAAATGTAGTATGTGGTGTAGGTTTCTCCAACAACGTTGTGGAATTGTGGACACACAATGTGTCTGTATCATCTGCATGACAATACAGAGAAATGGATGATCAGTACAGATGATGATTGGAAGTATCGTACTGCGTGTAAGATGGTAA
>WNGS01116690.1:15779-26529 GCA_020271785.1 Procambarus virginalis
CTGCTGGTGCGGAATAGAACTCCAAAAACAAGCGCCACAGAATTACGAGTCCTGCAGCACAAATATCCACCAGACAGTGTGTGTGTGTGTGGTGTTGATGTGTGACTGTGTGTGATGTGTTTGTTTGTGTGTTGGGTGTGTGTGGTGTGTGTGTGTGTGTGTGTGTGTCGCTGCTGTGGGTGGCAGGGAGCCAGTGCTGTCGCATGTTGGGGGATGTTGGGAGGGTGCGTGCGTGTGGTGGAATGTTTGGGGATAAAAAAAGGAGAGAGAACTTGCTCCGTATACTGAGGAGACGGAAATCAAGGCTAGCTCTCAGACCCGTAGCTCGCGCAGACTCTAAATCGCGCTATCGCTCTCGAGCGCGCTCCTCGCGCGATATCTATCGGTTTGCCCTGTGTCCCCAAGCCCTCTATCCCCGCACACCTACCTCCGACCACATCCGTGCTTCGAACCCTCTCCCCTCTCGGGGGTGGCGTATCCCTGCCCCTTCTCTTGATTACCAATTCCTTTTCGATCCACCCCGAAGGTCGAACAGGGCTCCATGCACCTATAGCGTGTCCATACTTCGCCACTAGGACACACTGACTTCAAATAATTGTAAGTCGCAAGACCCTTAACCAATTCCCGACAGCACTCGGTAACCTTTTAGGGCACAAATATTTCATCAAATCACCCCTCACTTGCAGGGGCCACGAGAGTAATATAATGTTACTGCCACTTATTACTGGCTAATCTTGTCCCACCTCACTTCCAGTTATGGGGCTGATACTTAACCCTTTCTTACCATCTTACACGCAGTACGATACTTCCAATCATCCATCTGTACTGATCATCCATTTCTCTTATTGTCATGCAGATGATACAGACACATT
This sequence comes from Procambarus virginalis, assembly GCA_020271785.1. NCBI lineage: Eukaryota > Metazoa > Arthropoda > Malacostraca > Decapoda > Cambaridae > Procambarus > Procambarus virginalis. Next base: position 16,652 of record WNGS01116690.1, read on the forward strand.
GTGTGTCCCACAATTCCACAACATTGTTTGGAGAAACCTACACCACATACTAACATTTAATACAATAGGCAGATAATATTGCTGCTGTTTTATACAAACAAATTAACTCGTATAAGACGCAGCTCCAGTGGAAATTTCCTCGAAGAATCGGGGATATCATTGCCATATGTCGCCATTGAATTCACCACATATAATAATGGGAATTATTTTTATACGTCAGTCTCTGGACTGTAACATCATGAAGACATTTCCTTTGAACCATCTTAATTACCGTACTAAAATAAATTAAAAGTGGGGCCCTCTTTCCACTTCTTGATAAAACGCATCCGAGAAACAGCTGATGCATCAGAGAAAGGAAGGCGAGCAGACGCCATTATTAAATTTTAACGTAACAAAGTCTCGCAGGAGCTCAAAGATGCGCCACAATTTTCCCTCAACACGAAGTGTTATGGGATGAAAAGAGCTCCCATTGTCAGCACGTTTCATCGTCTACAATCAGGGGAAGTGTTCTGAATTCGAAACCCATTATCTAATTCATTCCTGGCCAGTAATGTTAGGTAGATTTAGGTAGACTGGTGAGAACGCATGGCGAGCCACCCAAAAATAGGGTAAATATTAATTAAATCTTAACAAATAAATTGCCAATATTTCTCCCTGATATAGATGTAATATATAGGTTACGATCATTATTGTGTGTGTGTTCTTTGACAGGTGAAATTGAAGGGAAGAAGAATTAACAATTACCTAGCACAACTATTATCGATATCTACCAATCGATAATTTCGATTGATAGACAATATTTTATATATATATATATATTATATATATATATATTATATATATATATATATATAATATTATATATATAATATATATAATATATATAATATATAAATAAATAATTTAATACCCCCCCCAGAATGTGTTGGAAATGATTTGTGGGAATTTAAATCATACAGTCCACTTTAAACATCATACAGTCCGCTATCAATATAAATAAACGTAACAAAAAAATTACTATATACATTAATATAAATTAATAAATTGCAAATAAATTAATAAATCCCACGAGTCAGTTTACCCCCCACAACAGTGGGAATCAAACTTGTTTCGTGGTACACATTCCAGCGCAGTGTGGAAGTAAGACGCAGTCAAAGAACAGTCACAGACAGTGACCATCCAAGACACTCACAGTCACAGACAGTTAAAGACATAGTCAAAGACAGTCAGACAGACATGCTGCAATAACGGTTATCAAACTCCTATCCTTAAGTGTTCATGCGTAACTTCCCGAAGACCAATATTAACTGACATAAGTTAGGGGGGAAAGGGGTTTGGGAAACACAGGCAAAAGATTGGGTAATAATTATACTTACCTAAGGCATAACGTGTTAAAGATATAGGTAATGAGATGGTTTCATGTGAAGGACTCGAGGTTGTGACGACTTTTCTTTAAATAATGTGAAAATGTTTGATGAAAGAGGTGGGAGAGAGGAAGAGCAGTACGAGGGGGGTTTGAGAATAACGATGATAAAACTATCCTTACCTAAAGGAGAATATTATGTAACAGTGTAAAATGCATTAATGAATACGTAATTGAGATAAATTAAAACAAACTACAAGGTTACCAATATTGGGTTAAATAATTATGTGGAAATAAGAGGTTGGAATGATGGTGTACAGAATAGCAAAAGTTGTCACTTTTCTATAAATTAAGAGAGACCATTTTCCTTCAAGGAGTGCCGGACCAACCGGGCTATGGTGGGTATGTGGGCCTGCGGGCCGCTCCAAGCAACAGTCTGGTGAACCAAACTCTCACAAGTCAAGTCTGGCCTTGGGCCGGGCTTGGGGAGTAGAGGAACTCCCAGAACCCCATCAACCAGGTATCAACCAGGTATTTGGTGCCACATGAACCTATCATGCAGGTCTACACTTTCCGAACTATTAATCAAGAAAATTGATTACATTCGTACGACGTAATAATTAGCGTTGTGGTTTCGTTGTTGATTTGTTAGTGAACTCGCATCGTCTCGGCGAATTTACGTTAGTAATTCACTGTTAGTGAGCTGAGAACCTGTAACTCCCGGGTGATTAGAGGTTACCTACACTTCTCCAATCTTGAGGTTATCTTGAGAGGATTTCGGGGCTTAGCGTCCCCGCGGCCCGGTCCTCCACCAGACCTGCTTTTTGTTACACACACCCAGGAAGCAACCCGTAGCCGCTGTCTAACTCCCAGGTCCCTATTTACTGCGAAGTTAACAGGTGCATCAGGGTGAAAGAAACTCTGCCCATTTTTGTTTCCGCATCCGCCGGGATCGAACCCGGAACCTCAGGACTATGAATTCTGAACGCTGTCCACTCAATTAATCTTATACTCTAATCTAAGAGCTTCCATCTCCACCACCTTCATCACCCACACGTTCCCACGTTGCTGGGTGATGAAGGCCTTTCCCAAGTCCTTAGCCTGACCCCTTCCCAGTGCTATATAGTCGTAATGGCTCAAGGCCTTTCTCCTTATATTATCTTTCTTGTCCTCTCATTTCCAAGCCCCATTCTTCTCCACTCCTGCTACAAGCCCCACTAGTGGAGGTGAGTGAACCACGTGGTGAGGTCCGGCCTCTCAACTAGTTCTTATTACTCTCTAACATACTACACGTCGACCGACACCACTATTCAGTCGCCATATGCCCGACTCCCTCAGCCTTTCACTACACCCTCCAGAAGCAACAGTCTCCTCTGCTCTCCTCAACACCACCTCTGTAGCGGTATTTAAGACGGATTTTGCCTCAAACAGCATAAATCAGTTTGACGCTTGTCACGTTGTGGAGCCCTATAGACTCAGTAGCCCCCAGTGTACTTTGCGGTTTGCTCCATCTCAATCAGTGTACATAATTCCCGTCCTATTTGTGTATAGAATATCTGAATTTGTTCATTGTGCCACATTACGTGTCTCTGGGAACACGTTGACAGCTGCTTACTTTACACTTAGAAACTTATAAGAAAGTCACTTATTTGTCACTAATTCCGGTACCTGGAAGACCAACCCATTAACAGGTGGTCGGTCTACAGGGGTTTACCTAGTTTACTGTGCTGGTTCCTCCTTCACCAGACCCGTTTACAATGACCTCCGGCTCAGGCCTCCTCGACAACTGACCGGCCAGCGCAACTTTTGGTCCATTTGTTGGACGTAGTTCAGTCCACAAGTGCGCCGCTACACCCCTCACCCCACTACACAGAAGGACTGTAACCCAGGAATCTTACACCCCCGGCCTCCCCCTCCCTCCACACATTTCCCTCCAATAAATACTACTATTCCTAGACTCAATGCTTGGCGACACCCCCTATCCTGTCCCCTGTCCCCTTGGCGACACCCCCTATCCTGTCCCCTGTCCCCTTTGGCGACACCCACTATCCTGTCCCCGGCTAAACCTTGCTTACACTAACACTTATGCCCAGAGACACTGTCTCTGGTGACTGTCTCTCTGGTGACTGTGTCGGCCGGACGGTCCGCCTCGACGGCACAGCGCCTGCCCAATCGTACCCAATGTACTGTCACCTGAGAGAACTTCGTCTGTGACGTGACTTTGTAATCCGAGTTTTCTTAACTTGTGATCAATTACCGGACCTCATAATATGTCAACAATACAAGCACAAGACACTGGTTACGTACCTTAAAAATTGGCGGATTTCTGCCCCCTCGATGAGCTATTAATAATTTACCTGAAATGAGATAAAACGATTTGTTTATATTTTTTTGGGACACGTTTTTATATATTAAAATTATCAAATGCCACGTGAATAATCTTATTTTAATCTACATGTATAGGCAGTGACGGTGACGCTTGGGCAACGATGTCTATTACCTTCACCTGAGGACGACAAGGGCGCTGGAGTACCTGGTCCAGTGACCACAGGCTAGGGCAACTGATACTGCTGGCCACACTGCTGGCCACACGGCTGGCTACACTGATGCCCACACTGATGGCCACACCGCTGGCTACACTGATGGCCACACCGCTGGCCACACTGATGGCCACACTGATGGCCACACCGCTGGCCACTCCGCTGGCCACACCGCTGGCCACTCCGCTGGCCACTCCGCTGGCCACACTGCTGGCCACTCCGCTGGCCACACTGATGGCCACACTGCTGGCCACATCGCTGGTCACACTGCTGGCCACACTGCTGGCCACACCGCGGGCCACACTGATGGCCACACCGCGGGCCACACTGATGGCCACACCGCTGGCTACACTGATGGCCACACCGCGGGCCACACTGGTGGCCACACCGCTGGCCACACCGCGGGCCACACTGCTGGCCACACCGCGGGCCACACTGATGGCCACACCGCTGGCCACACCGCTGGCCACACCGCTCGCCACACCGCTCGCCACACCGCTCGCCACACCGCTGGCCACACCGCTCGCCACACCGCTGGCCACACCGCTGGCCACACCGCTCGCCACACCGCTGGCCACACCGCCACACCGCTGGCCACACCGCTGGCCGCACCGCTCGCCACACCGCTCGCCCCACCGCTGGCCACACCGCTCGCCACACCGCTCGCCACACTGATGGCCACACCGCTGGCCACACCGCTCGCCACACTGATGGCCACACCGCTGGCCACACTGCTGGCCACACCGCTCGCCACACTGATGGCCACACTGATGGCCACACCGCTCGCCACACCGCTGGCCACACTGCTGGCCACACCGCTCGCCACACCGCTGGCCACACCGCTCGCCACACCGCTGGCCACACCGCTGGCCACACCGCTCGCCACACCGCTCGCCACACCGCTCGCCACACCGCTGGCCACACCGCTGGCCACACCGCTCGCCACACCGCTGGCCACGCCGCTCGCCACACGCTCGCAAACACAAATTTAGCAAATGCCGTAATCTTTCAGCACATGACGAGAAACACTCACAAAAAATTATAAGTACCGACAGGTATGCAAATTTGCACCAGCAATTACGGTATATTTTGGTCTAATTGGTCCTGTAAAACAACTAAACTATCCCGAATCCACAGTTCGCTGCTTACAGCAGTCGCGGTGCTGTCTGCCTTGTTCCTCACTGATATTCACACTGCACTTCGCGGACTTTATTTACTATGCACAGAGCGAATAATGCAATTACCCGCATCCATTATAACAAAAAAAAATAAATTCACGTCAATAAATTGATTGAGTGGTTATAAATAGGAGCTGCCTCGTATGGGCCAATAGGCCCTCTGCAGTTACCTTCATTTTTATGTTCAAACTAGCTACAACACGTCAAATGTCTGCGTGTAATACAATATCCAGTCACTTCAACTCTCCATAACTTGTTATTTTCCAGCAGTAGTGCTTTAAATTCATATTGAAGCCTTTTCGCGTGTCCGTCACACTCAGTACAGAACGCCTGGCTCCCACCACACAACACAACACAATACTAAATTGCAACTCGTCCTCATACTAGGCTGTTTAAAGCAGCGGCCGTCCTCCACAGACGCATTCATCAATTTTAACATACTGTGTATTAAAATTTGGTTTGTTCTCATATATATGAATTAATATTATTATACATACAAATTCGATGTATAGTTAGGCGTAAGTTAGATTAGGTGTTTAGGTTTTGTTGGCGATTATTTGTATTTGAAGAACGTGGGTGGAGCATTGTCGGAATTGTGGTTCCAACAGAGGACGTGAGCAAAGCACTTGTTCCGGAAGTGTTCGGACGTCATCAGTTGTGAGTCGTGTGTAAACCGCTTTTCATTCATAAACAGGGGGGTTAGGCGGCTGGATTAACAAGCTTGGATCTTTGTATGCGAGAACTAGTTGTAAACTGATTCGAACAAGCAAAGGGTTCAGAAGGTCTTTGTTTCGAGTTTCGAATAAACCTGCTTAGAAACCCGCCGTTTCATCACAGTTCAGCTTACAGCCCGCAGCTCGTCATCCAAAGCATGACCCAAAAGTGATTCCATCCACCCGCCAGACCCCTGTTTAATAATGATAAACGGTTTACACACGACTCAAGACTGATTTCGTTCGAACACTTCAGGAACAAGTGCTTCACTGACGAATTTTGTTCGAACCACAACGCTGTAAATGCATTCACCCACGTACTACAAATACAAATAATCGCCAACAGAACCAAACACACTAACTTAACTATGCCTATATGACACAATATGCTAATATTTTAATATTACTTCATATTTGAGAAAATTCCTGTTTTGAATGAACAGCATGTTAAAATTGATGAATGTGTCTTTGGGGTCGACCGCTAGATGGGATGGGATGGGATGGGATGGATGGATGGGATGGGATGGACAGGTTGTTCATCACAGTTCAGCTTAAAAAACAAAACCCATCCTTCATTCCAAGCTGTAAGTCAAATGCTTACTTATATAGATTTATAAGAGTCAGTTTAACTTATAGGTTGTGAAGCCGACGGCCACACCGTCGGGTTCACAACCTATAAGTTAAACTAAGTTAAATTTACCTATAAGTTAAACCTATAACCAACGGTTTAACTATAAGTTAAACCAACCTATAAGTTAAACCTATAAGTTAATTTGGGTGATAAGCTGTGAAATCATTGTCCAAATGCTTCGTTCACTTCCTCTATTCAAAGCGCACGTCTCTAATCATCTCGTCTTCCTGATCAAGGATTAAAAGCTTGTTAATCCATCATCCAAACCACGCTGTTTATGAATGCAAAACACTTTATACATGATTATATAAAAACATTATTTTACATTAACAAAAATTAAAACTGCTGATTTTCAATTCACATTACGTTAAACTTGCTGAATGAATGAGTTGATAACTAGGCCTATCACGATAACCGAGCCTATCATGGGCCGAGTTATGAACAAAGTTTTTTTTTTAAATAGTTCACTGCATAAATGTTCATTTCTATTCGCGAAAATATCGTTTTTATAGTTATGTAGTACATTAAAATTAGCGAATGTGTTTTTGGGGCCAATGGAAATTTGGATGGGCGGTCTGTCGATGATTATGAGGACGGGCTTCTGAGGACGGGCTTATGAGGACGGGCTTATGAGGACGGGATTATGAGGACGGGCTTATGAGGACGGGCTTATGAAGAAGTGTTTATGAGGACGGGCTTATGAAGAAATGTTTATGAGGACGGGCTTATGAAGAAGTGTTTATGAGGACGGGCTTATGAAGAAGTGTTTATGAGGACGGGCTTATGAAGAAGTGTTTATAGGACGGGCTTATGAAGAAGTGTTTATGAGGACGGGCTTATGAGGACGGGCTTATGAAGAAGTGTTTATGAGGACGGGCTTATGAAGAAGTGTTTATGAGGACGGGCTTATGAAGAAGTGTTTATGAGGACGGGCTTATGAAGAAGTGTTTATGAGGACGGGCTTATGAAGAAGTGTTTATGAGGACGGGCTTATGAAGAAGTGTTTATGAGGACGGGCTTATGAAGAAGTGTTTATGAGGACGGGCTTATGAAGAAGTGTTTATGAGGACGGGCTTATGAAGAAGTGCTTATGAAGAAGGACTGAATTATATTGGTTCAAATTACGTGTGTGAAATATTTATGGAACGTGCGCTTGGAAAATATAACAGGAGTGACATATTTGGCCAATGCGTCAAGGCGAAACTATGATAAAACACTGTCTTTCTTCCAGTGGGGTTTTGAACGTGTTTATTAGATTCTTGAAAGATAGATCTAAACCTTTTTGTTACGTGGGTCAAGTCACAGCCCGTCCTCATAAACACTTCCTCATAAGCCCGTCCTCATAAACACTTCCTCATAAGCCCGTCCTCATAAACAAAGTCCAAATACTCATTAATCCTGCCGTCAAAGCCCCTGTTTACAAACGTAACACGCTTTGCCCACGACGCACAACAGATGACGTTCGTACGTTTCTCAAACAGTGATGTGCTGAAGTTTTCTGTTCGTATTGCGCCTGTAAACGTAGCCCCAACAACAACAACAACAACACCTGTAAACGTCTTCCAACAACAACAACAACAACACCTGTAAACGTCTTCCAACAACAACAACAACAACACCTGTAAACGTCTTCCAACAACAACAACAACAACACCTGTAAACGTCTTCCAACAACAACAACAACAACACCTGTAAACGTCTTCCAACAACAACAACAACAACACCTGTAAACGTCTTCCAACAACAACAACAACAACACCTGTAAACGTCTTCCAACAACAACAACAACAACCTGTAAACGTCTTCCAACAACAACAACAACAACACCTGTAAACGTCTTCCAACAACAACAACAACAACACCTGTAAACGTCTTCCAACAACAACAACAACAACACCTGTAAACGTCTTCCAACAACAACAACAACAACACCTGTAAACGTCTTCCAACAACAACAACAACAACATCTGTAAACGCTTCACCCAATAATTTCCTATAAAACCGACACACAATAAACTAATCTAACCTAGAAGCAACTATAAAGCAAATTCTAATGTATAACAACGTTAAATTATGTTGAAGAAAACGGGATTTTGAATACACGATGATGCGTTAAAATGAAGAAATGCGTCTTTGGGGGGACGTCCGCCGCTTGGACCAGCCTAGCCTGAGGACGGGTTGTTGGAAAATGCAGTCATAGTGTATGATGAGTGAGTCATTATGTATGATGAGTGAGTCATTATGCATGATGAGTGAGCGCTGCGCTGTGCTGAAAGTGACGGTAACACAAAATGCTCATCTGGAAAAAACTTTCACAGCTTCTGATGGAAAATTAGAAACAAGCGTTAAGTCAAAAGTATTTTACTGGCACTGAATGTTATAATATTAATGCCTGATTGTGTACAGTATAAAAATATTATAAAGACTTAAAGGTCTGCAGGCACCTTAATTATTCGACTATTGTTTGGCAATGTCCTTAATGTGTACTGGAACTGTCTTTTGAGTTCCGCGCGAGAACAACTAAGGCAGAAAACCCCCGCCCCTGCTGTAGAGGGCAAAGTGTAGTAGACTCGGGAGAGTTCAGTGTCTTACTGGATATATTAGACGAGGACACAGTTTAAATACTGTTGTAAAATCACACACGTGTCGGTACTTCTAATTCTTCGTACAGTGTTGGTTTTCTCTTTTGTTTGTGTTATATATATATATATATATATATATATATATATATAATATATATATATATATATATATATATATATATATATATGTCTCAGTCCAAGTGCTTTATAGTCGTACTGGCTTGGCGCTTTCCCGTGATAATTCTCTCTCTTCCCAATCCCACCCAGTGCGGTTCCTTCTTGCCTGCTCCCTCCCAGATCGAGTGACGGGCGCGCCATCGGCTCCCTCCCAGATCGAGTGACGGGGCGCCATCGGCTCCCTCCCAGATCGAGTGACGGGCGCGCCATTGAGCCCAACCAGGTCACTGCAAGTACTGTAGCAATGTACTAGCCATATAAAGTTATAAATAAAGCTCCCAAAAGTTGACATTAAAGCACCAGTACGTAAGTGTTTTGTGCTCGTATTTCTGAATCACACTTTACCTTAAACACGTCTAATGTGAGGTCACTTTCCAGGCTGGTGAAAGTGACCTAAGAACATGATCAGCCCTTTATAGGCCTTCTCCAGCAGCTTAGGCCTACAGGCCGGTCCTGATGCCACCAACCATCAGCTAAGCCACCATATTTTAATTTAATCTTTATGTTGTTAATATTTTTAGGAGAAGGGTTATGGTAAAATCCCTCAGGCAGGCCCAAGAGCTAAAGGCTTGATTGTGCAGACACAAAATAATGGTATGGGGGATTATCAGGACAAAGTGCCAAGCCATTAAGATTATATAGTACTTGGAAGGGATCAGGATAAGGATATGGGATGGGACGGGGGGAAAGGAAT
>WNGS01116698.1:0-11035 GCA_020271785.1 Procambarus virginalis
AGGTGCTTGCATCTCTTTATCCCTGATTGCCAGTAAAATAGGAGATGTTATCGTAATTATCATTACCAGTTGCCGCCCGTCACGCACGATTTAATTTAAAAAAAAATCGTAAAAAAAAAAACATTTCTTCACTATTGGAGGAAATTTTCTCGACGCTGATGCAAACTAACGGAGATTTGTTAACATTTTCACTATTTTCATATATCAAAAATACTCCTCAGTCACACGGCCCTTAAAGGTAATTCTTTTATTTTGATTAAAGTAGTTGTATTTTTCTGATACTTCTGGTAAGTTAAATGCATTTTTTTATTGCACCACTGAAGCATACCACCTTTTGGGTATTAAAGCAGTAGCTTTTTGCGTAACAACGTTATTTGTATGTAATATACACAATTGTGTAACTAGCTTCAGAATTATTCCCCTATAAACAATTGGCCAAAGTCCATTCTGTGCACCTGCCAATCCCTATTTTAAATGAAAGTGATTTACACACAACTTAACTGATAGTGTTCGAACACTTCTTGAACAAGTTCTCAGCTGACGACTGTTGCGCTTAGTACAATTCTGTAAATGCTTCGCCCATATAGTACAAATACAAACAGAATCTAAACACCTAACCGAACCCATGCCTAAATATGCACAGTATGCTAATATGTAACAATTAATTTATATTAGCAAATTCCTCTTGAATGAGCATCATGCTAAAATTGATGAATGCATCTTTGGGGTCGACCGCTGGATGGAATGGACTTTGTCTAAGGACGGATTAAACAGAGAATCCTGAAAAACTTGTGAACTCCTCATAGATGTAGCAAACAGTGATTCAAGGTCTAAAATTAGGAAATAACATTTTGAATCACGTTACTATTTTGGCAATGATAATGTGAAGACTCACAAACCTGGCTAACCCCTTAGGCCTATAATTTCGCAGATCCCCACGTCATCATATAAACTTGCAAAGAGATTGAATCAAATAATATAGAGATACATCCGAACCACAGTCTTCTTGAAATCAAGCAATGAATTCATCGTTCTTAAAATGAGAGAACCCACAAGATCATAACTTTCCTTGACTTTGAATGTCTTCATTAAAATACCAGTGGACTACACTTTTGCGGGCAATTGCGAGCAATTTTGCGGTATATGCCAAGGACCAGCACCACATAAGCTCCTTGAAGTTGCCCATTGCATAAGCTCTCTCTTTGCAGGTTGATGATGGGGCAATGAAGTCCCCATTAGAGGGTCCTATTCCCCCAGGCATTTATGTAGCATCTAAAGTCGTCTACCCTTCAGATGGATGGGCCAAGCCCTAGCTTAGCCCATGCATCTGAACCTAACATACCTAAGCTATACTGTAGTTATGTTTATGACATTCATATTTGTTGACGACAAAAATTCTCAGGCCTATAAGAAGGACGAAAAGACGATATGGGATATAATTGACAGGGATTGTAAACCATTCACTTAAAACTCAAGGATTCATACAATCATTCAGTCGAACCCTTGTATAGCTTCTCGCGTGAAAAAAGTTCTGTCCTCTTTGACAAACTGAAGCATACTAACGTAATATGAATACGAGTGCCGTTATAGAGACAGCACACTCAAACGTGTGCTACATTGGACACACAACAAATACTGAGAAGATATCTTGCATTTCAATCGCAAGGAAGTATTAAGCATCATTACTCAACACCGTAGCGAGTTACTAGGACATAGTGTAATACACAACAATCACAGGCACCAATGAATGAAGGAGGCTCTCAACACACGAGACCGTGTTCAGTCAAGTAAATTCAACTTCGAACATACAATCGTTTGGTGACGCTACTTTGATCCATTGGGAAGATAAACCTGGTAGAGAAGAATTAAATGCAGTGAGGCAGTTATCACCTTGCTCAATCCTGTGTCTCCTCAACGATTAAGAACGACTTAATCATCGGGCGGAACTGCTTCTACGAACAGGAGAAAGGGCGAAGGCGGGTCTCTGGCGCCATAAAACAAGTTGTTTCTGGCAGATGGGACTCGTCAGCCTGAGAAGGCAGCTCATCTAGGGGAAGGAAAACCCCAAATCCAAACCTCTGCTGTCTTGCGGCTAAACCCACTCATGGGAGTGGGTTTAGCCGCAAGAGTTTTAGTGGGTTTAGGTTTCGGGAGTCAACCCCGAGGAAAAATCCGGAGTCGGAGACCCTAAGGCAGTTTGCAGCTGTTTACAGCTACATTCTGGCAACTCCTGCGACGACACTGGTGCCAAGCATATTGGCGCCCGCCCTTCCCTTGGATCACATCAGTGGCGTGGAAAGGATGAATCTGCTGCACGGGCAACAGCTAGTACTCCATAATTACTGCTCAAGCCTGTGCCCTGGAGAGGACACTCCAGCATCGCCTTGGCGATGGCTCAATACGGAAGTGACAATTACCGGTGAAAACCTACCGCTCAATTGGCATAGAGTGAGGCGCCAGGGGTTGCTTCCGTCGGTGGGAGAAATCATCCGATTTCATAGGACAGCTACCGCCCACCTCAAGCTGGGCAGCCCCCAGCCAATAAAGTGCTTTCCCGCCACGGCCCGGCTGCTCCCCAGGGTGCGTGGGGCTAAGGCCACAGTCCAACAAGCGGATCGTCAACCATGTACCAAGCAAAAGAAAACAAACACAGAGCCACCCAGCTCTCAAACTGGGCACATGGAATGTAAGGACCATGACACCGGGTTTCTCGGAAGATCTACTGGAAGTGAACGACGCCCGCAAGACAGATGTGATCAACAATGAACTGCGCAGGCTCCAGATGGACAAAGTTGCCCGGCAGGAGACACGTCTGCCCGCGACTGGCAGCATACGGGCGAAGGACTTTACCTTCTTCTGGCAGGGCAAACCACAAGAAGAGGTAAGAGAGCATGGCGTTGGCTTCGCCGTCAGGAACAGGTTGTTAGGGTCCATAGTACCGCGCACAGTACCGTCTGCAAGGATAATCAATCTTCAGCTTCAGACAGCAACAGGAATGGTCAGCCTCATCAACGCCAACGCACCAACACTTACCTTCTCTACCGAAGCACAGGACGAGTTTCATGATGACCTCCCTGGAAACACAAACCGAAACTGTCTCTACTTTCCGCTTTTAACAACTTGAAATAAAGTTGTTACATCTTGGCTTAACGTGTTAATGACGTATTAGAACGTTGTTACAACTTGCTATATTGGTTGTTATAACTGGTTAGGAAGTGTTAAAGCTTGTTCGAACGTTGTACCAACGTCGTAGTTTCGGTGTGTGTTTGGTGGGCTCGGCCTAACTCTCAGAGACATACCTCAACAAGAGCGAGTCTTCCTCCTGGGAGTCTTTATTGCAAGAGTTGGTTCTGATCACAGCTCTTGGCCTTCCTGCCTGGGCCACTTTGGATTTGGGAAGATAAATGAGAGAGGGCAGCGCCTCCTTGGAGTTCTGCTGTCGTCATGATCTCTGCATCACCAAATTCGACACCAAGCCGCAGCATAAGGTTTCCTAGAGACACACCAGGTCTAAGTATTGACACCAACTCGACCTGGTGCTTACGGAGCGTAGCAATCTGAGAAGCGTCAAACTGACCCGCAGCTTCCAGAGCGCAGATTGTGACACCGACCACTCTCTCGTCGTTTGCAGAATAAAGTTCCAGCCACGGAAAATCCACAAAGCAAAGAAGGAGGCAAGACCACGCATTAAACCAAACATCGATGAATTAGGCCTTATTTTGCCGTTTTCCCATGTTTTTGAAGATTTTTCATGGTTATTATTTCATTAAATATTCGATAAGTATGATGCAATCCCATAATCTATGGCCAAATTATCATTAATTCATTATATTCAATCAAACATTTGCACCTCGTTAAAATAGTGATAGAGGTAAGGCGAGGTTAGATCACTGGTACACACAGATTCTCTCTCGTTCATTTTTTATTTGTTAGGTTAGGATAGGTTAGGTCAGGGTCATGTCAGGTCAGGTCGCATTAATTAAGGTCAGGTCAGGTAGTGTCAGGTCAGGTAGAGTTAGGTCAGGTTGTGGCAGGTCAGGTTGTGTTAGGTCAGGTTGTGTAAGGTCAGGTTGCGTCAGGCCAGGTTGTGTCAGGTCAGGTTGTGTCAGGTAAGGTAGCGTCAGGTCAGGTTGCATCAGGTCAGGTCAGGTTGTGTCAGGTCAAGTTGCGTCAGGTCAGGTTGTGTCAGGTCAGGTTGTGTCAGGTCAAGTTGTGTCAGGTCAGGTTGTGTCAGGTCAGGTTGTGTCAGGTCAGGTTGCGTCAGGCCAGGTTGTGTCAGATCAGGTTGTGTCAGGTCAGGTAGCGTCAGGTCAGGTTGCATCAGGTCAGGTTGCGTCAGGTCAGGTTGTGTCAGGTCAGGTTGCGTCAGGTCAGGTTGTGTCAGGTCAGGTTGCATCAGGTCAGGTTGTGTCAGGTCAGGTTGCGTCAGGTCAAGTTGCGTCAGGTCAGGTTGTGTCAGGTCAAGTTGCGTCAGGTCAGGTTGTGTCAGGTCAAGTTGCGTCAGGTCAGGTTGTGTCAGGTCAGGTTGAGTCAGGTCAGGTTGCGTCAGGTCTGGTTGCGTCAGGTCAGGTTGCGTCAGGTCAGGTTGTGTCAGGTCAGGTTGCATCAGGTAAGGTAGCATCAGGTCAGGTTGCATCAGGTCAAGTTGCGTCAGGTCAGGTTGCGTCAGGTCAGGTTGTGTCAGATCAGGTTGCGTCAGGTCAGGTTGTGTCAGGTCAGGTTGTGTCAGGTCAGGTTGTGTCAGGTCAGGTTGTGGCAGGTCAGGTTGCGTCAGGCCAGGTTGTGTCAGATCAGGTTCTGTCAGGTCAGGTAGCGTCAGGTCAGGTTGCATCAGGTCAGGTTGCGTCAGGTCAGGTTGTGTCAGGTCAGGTTGCGTCAGGTCAGGTTGTGTCAGGTCAGGTTGCATCAGGTCAGGTTGTGTCAGGTCAGGTTGCGTCAGGTCAAGTTGCGTCAAGTCAGGTTGTGTCAGGTCAAGTTGCGTCAGGTCAGGTTGTGTCAGGTCAGGTTGAGTCAGGTCAGGTTGCGTCAGGTCTGGTTGCGTCAGGTCAGTTTGCGTCAGGTCAGGTTGTGTCAGGTCAGGTTGAGTCAGGTCAGGTAGCGTCAGGTCAGATTGCGTCAGGTCAGGTTGAGTCAGGTCAGGTTGCGTCAGGTCAGGTTGTGTCAGGTCAGGTTGTGTCAGGTCAGGTTGCATCAGGTAAGGTAGCATCAGGTCAGGTCAGAATGCGACAGGTCAGGTAGCGTCAGGTCAGGTTGCGTCAGGTCAGATTGCGTCAGGTTAGGTTGTGTCAGGTCAGGTAGCGTCAGGTCAGGTTGCGTCAGGTCAGGTTGTGTCAGGTCAGCTTGCATCAGGTCAGGTGGTGTCAGGCCAGGTTGCGTCAGGTCAGGTAGCGTCAGGTCAGGTTGCGTCAGGTCAGGTTGTGTCAGGTCAGCTTGCATCAGGTCAGGTGGTGTCAGGCCAGGTTGCGTCAGGTCAGGTAGCGTCAGGTCCCGTTGCGTCAGGTCAGGTTGCGTCAGGTCAGGTTGTGTCAGGTCAGGTTGAGTCAGGTCAGGTAGGGTCAGGTCAGTTTGCGTCAGGTCAGGTTGCGTCAGGTCAAGTTGCGTCAGGTCAGGTTGTGTCAGGTCAGGTTGTGTCAAGTGAAGTTGTGCCAGGACATGTAGCGTCAGGTCAGGTTACGTCAGGTCAGGTTGTGTCAGGTCAGGTTGAGTCAGGTCAGGTTGTGTCAGGTCAGGTTGCGTCAGGTCAGGTAGCGTCAGGTCAGGTTGCTTCAGGTCAGGTTTCGTCAGGTCAGGTTGCGTCATTCCAGGTTGCGTCAGGTCAGGTTGTGTCTGGTCAGGTAGCGTCAGGTCAGGTTGCGTTAGGTCAGGTTGCGTCAGGTCAGGTTGCGTCAAGTCAGGTAGCGTCAGGTCAGGTAGCGTCAGGTCAGGTTGCATCAGGTCAGGTTGAATCAGGTCAGGTAGCGTCTGGTCAGGTTGCATCAGGTCAGGTTGCGTTAAGTCAGCTTGCGTCAGGTAAGGTAGCGTCAGGTCAGGTTGCGTCAGGTCAGGTCAGGTTGCGTCAGGTCATGTAGCGTCAGGTCAGGTTGTGTCATTTCAGGTACCGTCAGGTCAGGTTGCGTCAGGTCAGGTAGGGTCAGGCCAGGTAGCGTCAGGTCAGGTTGCGTCAGGTCAGGTTGTGTCAGGTCAGGTAGCGTCAGGTCAGGTAGCGTCATGTCAGGTAGCGTCATGTCAGGGTGTGTCTGGTCAGGTTGCGTCAGGTAAGGTAGCGTCAGGTCAGGTTGCATCAGGTCAGGTCAGGTTGTGTCAGGTCAAGTTGCGTCAGGTCAGGTTGTGTCAGGTCAGGTTGTGTCAGGTCAAGTTGTGTCAGGTCAGGTTGTGTCAGGTCAGGTTGTGTCAGGTCAGGTTGCGTCAGGCCAGGTTGTGTCAGATCAGGTTGTGTCAGGTCAGGTAGCGTCAGGTCAGGTTGCATCAGGTCAGGTTGCGTCAGGTCAGATTGTGTCAGGTCAGGTTGCGTCAGGTCAGGTTGTGTCAGGTCAGGTTGCATCAGGTCAGGTTGTGTCAGGTCAGGTTGCGTCAGGTCAAGTTGCGTCAGGTCAGGTTGTGTCAGGTCAAGTTGCGTCAGGTCAGGTTGTGTCAGGTCAAGTTGCGTCAGGTCAGGTTGTGTCAGGTCAGGTTGAGTCAGGTCAGGTTGCGTCAGGTCTGGTTGCGTCAGGTCAGGTTGCGTCAGGTCAGGTTGTGTCAGGTCAGGTTGCATCATGTAAGGTAGCATCAGGTCAGGTTGCATCAGGTCAAGTTGCATCAGGTCAGGTTGCGTCAGGTCAGGTTGTGTCAGATCAGGTTGCGTCAGGTCAGGTTGTGTCAGGTCAGGTTGTGTCAGGTCAGGTTGTGTCAGGTCAGGTTGCGTCAGGCCAGGTTGTGTCAGATCAGGTTCTGTCAGGTCAGGTAGCGTCAGGTCAGGTTGCATCAGGTCAGGTTGCGTCAGGTCAGGTTGTGTCAGGTCAGGTTGCGTCAGGTCAGGTAGCGTCAGGTCCCGTTGCGTCAGGTCAGGTTGAGTCAGGTCAGGTAGCGTCAGGTCAGATTGCGTCAGGTCAGGTTGAGTCAGGTCAGGTTGCGTCAGGTCAGGTTGTGTCAGGTCAGGTTGCGTCAGGTCAAGTTGCGTCAAGTCAGGTTGTGTCAGGTCAAGTTGCGTCAGGTCAGGTTGTGTCAGGTCAGGTTGAGTCAGGTCAGGTTGCGTCAGGTCTGGTTGCGTCAGGTCAGTTTGCGTCAGGTCAGGTTGTGTCAGGTCAGGTTGAGTCAGGTCAGGTAGCGTCAGGTCAGATTGCGTCATGTCAGGTTGAGTCAGGTCAGGTTGCGTCAGGTCAGGTTGTGTCAGGTCAGGTTGTGTCAGGTCAGGTTGCATCAGGTAAGGTAGCATCAGGTCAGGTCAGGTTGCGTCAGGTCAGATTGCGTCAGGTTAGGTTGTGTCAGGTCAGGTAGCGTCAGGTCAGGTTGCGTCAGGTCAGGTTGTGTCAGGTCAGCTTGCATCAGGTCAGGTGGTGTCAGGCCAGGTTGCGTCAGGTCAGGTAGCGTCAGGTCCCGTTGCGTCAGGTGAGGTTGCGTCAGGTCAGGTTGTGTCAGGTCAGGTTGAGTCAGGTCAGGTAGGGTCAGGTCAGTTTGCGTCAGGTCAGGTTGCGTCAGGTCAAGTTGCGTCAGGTCAGGTTGTGTCAGGTCAGGTTGTGTCAAGTGAAGTTGTGCCAGGACATGTAGCGTCAGGTCAGGTTACGTCAGGTCAGGTTGTGTCAGGTCAGGTTGTGTCAGGTCAGGTTGAGTCAGGTCAGGTTGTGTCAGGTCAGGTTGCGTCAGGTCAGGTAGCTTCAGGTCAGGTTGCTTCAGGTCAGGTTTCGTCAGGTCAGGTTGCGTCATTTCAGGTTGCGTCAGGTCAGGTTGTGTCTGGTCAGGTAGCGTCACGTCAGGTTGCGTTAGGTCTGGTTGCGTCAGGTCAGGTTGCGTCAAGTCAGGTAGCGTCAGGTCAGGTAGCGTCAGGTCAGGTTGCATCAGGTCAGGTTGAATCAGGTCAGGTAGCATCTGGTCAGGTTGCATCAGGTCAGGTTGCGTTAAGTCAGCTTGCGTCAGGTAAGGTAGCGTCAGGTCAGGTTGCGTCAGGTCAGGTCAGGTTGCGTCAGGTCATGTAGCATCAGGTCAGGTTGTGTCATTTCAGGTACCGTCAGGTCAGGTTGCGTCAGGTCAGGTAGTGTCAGGCCAGGTAGCGTCAGGTCAGGTTTCGTCAGGTCAGGTTGTGTCAGGTCAGGTAGCGTCAGGTCAGGTAGCGTCATGTCAGGTAGCGTCATGTCAGGTTGTGTCTGGTCAGGTTGCGTCAGGTAGGGTAGGGTCAGGTCAGGTAGGGTCAGGTCAGGTTGCGTCAGGTCAGGTTGCGTTAGGTCAGGTTGCGTCAGGTCAGGTTGCGTCAGGTCAGGTTGTGTCAGGTCAGGTAGCGTCAGGTTAGGTAGCGTCAGGTCAGGTTGCGTCAGGTCAGGTCAGGTTGCGTCAGGTCAGGTTGCGTCAGGTCAGGTAACATCAGGTCAGGTTGCGTCAGGTCAGGTTGCGTCAGGTCTGGTTGCGTCAGGTCAGGTCAGGTAGTGTCAGGTCAGGTAGCGTCAGGTCAGGTAGCGTAAGGTCAGGTTGCGTCAGGTCAGGTTGCGTCAGGTCAGGTTGTGTCTGGTCAGGTTGCGTCAGGTAGGGTAGGGTCAGGTCAGGTAGGGTCAGGTCAGGTTGCGTCAGGTCAGGTTGCGTTAGGTCAGGTTGCGTCAGGTCAGGTTGCGTCAGGTCAGGTTGTGTCAGGTCAGGTAGCGTCAGGTTAGGTAGCGTCAGGTCAGGTTGCGTCAGGTCAGGTAACATCAGGTCAGGTTGCGTCAGGTCAGGTTGCGTCAGGTCTGGTTGCGTCAGGTCAGGTCAGGTAGTGTCAGGTCAGGTAGCGTCAGGTCAGTTAGCGTAAGGTCAGGTTGCGTCAGGTCAGGTTGCGTCAGGTCAGGTCAGGTAGTGTCTGGTCAGGTAGCATCAGGTCAGGTAGCGTCAGATCAGGTTGCGTCAGGTCAGGTTGCGTCAGGTCATTTGTCATTACCTAAACCATGACTGACATATGAAGGTGATAGTATCTGTGTTCCAGTAACATGTGTGAGAGAATCCTTGTGAACCACATTTATTCCTGATACGTACCAGAAATATCTATGTTTAACTGTTTTATCATATATAATGAGATAAAGAGAAAGATATGTATAGAGAGAGGAAGACATGGAGACAGAGAGAGTAAGCCACACATGCACACATATACTCAAACTGAGACAAATATGAAAGTTTTACGTGTTCATTATTGACTCAAAATCCGGAATTCTAGGTTCGATTACCAGTGGCTGCAGAAATGGTTTGGGCACATTTCCTCTCACGTAATGCATCTGTTCACCTAGCAGTAAATATGAACCCAGTACTTAGTCAGCATGTTGTGGGGGTTGTATCGTGGGGTAGGGTAGTAATTGTACCTACTAAGCCGTTCACGACATAAAGTGTTTGGGCACATTTCCTCTCATTAAATGCATCTGCTCAAATAGCAGTAAATTGATAGCCAGGAGTTAGTAGCATGTTGTGAGCTTGTATCATGCGAGAGCGAGAGAGGCAGAAATACAGAGAAAGAAACAGACATAACATACAAAGTCAGAAAGAGAACAGAAGAGAGGAAGATGAGAGAGAGAGACAGCGAGAGAACGGCAACAGCCTGTTTGTATAAATTAACTGCCCTCACTCCTACTCTGCAGATAAGGAGAAAAAACTCTTACAATGTTGATTGCCCTTTTTTTTAACTAATAGCTTGCCACAATTCCTACAACTTCTCTCACAAAGTGAAAATATTCTCTTTCAGTACCATAAATGTTAGTAAATTATTAACCTTCATGAGTCAAAAAAATACTTGAGTTTCTCTCTTTAAATTTTACTTCCGTGTATAATAAATGTCGAAAAATGCCCTCAATATTGTCTAAGTTATCAACGTGTTGGTCTCCTTCTGGGCTTCACACTCCCCCTTCAGCTTCCAGTCAAGACGTCATCCTCCTCCTCCCCAAATAGCCCAAATAAAAACTCATCCAGGTCATTGAAAATTACGTCACAGCTTTACCCTGTTCATTAACGCCCAAATACAATAATTACAGATATTATTTACTCAAACGTATAAAAGTTAACTGCTGCAGCCAAATATATATTTTATTCACCTGGAATATTGGAGCATTAAACCGCCGACGACATGTTAACAAATTACTCAATATAAATATAAGAACCAGCTTTTGGAAAACTTGGCGACCCCAGAATGGCCTAGTCGGATGGGAATCTGTTCTCATGAGAACTGACGTGTGTTCGAGTCTGTCAAAACGGTGTAGCTACAGGGCACAGATTTGTGTGTGTCCCGTACTGTAGCTGCGTCCGTCCATCTCGACTGTGAGGTCTCTGGGTAGCTAAAACTTGACCTGACCTGACCTGACCCTGGGATGTGGGGAAGGGTGGAAGTCCGGGGGCCCACGGACCCACACCTGGACCCGAGTTAGATTAGGTAAGGCGAGGTCAGGTCGTGTCGGGTCAGGTCGTGTCGGGTCAGGTGTCGGGTCAGGTTGTGTCGGGTCAGGTCGTGTCGGGTCAGGTCGTGTCGGGTCAGGTTGTGTCGGGTCAGGTTGTGTCGGGTCAGGTTGTGTCGGGTCAGGTTGTGTCGGGTCAGGTTGTGTCGGGTCAGGTTGTGTCGGGTCAGGTTGTGTCAGGTCGTGTCGGGTCAGGTTGCCATAAATAATAAATAAATAAAAATAAATAAATAAAAATAAATAAATAAAAATGAATAAATAAAATGAATAAATAAAAATGAATAAATAAAGCATCGAATAAAGAGACGAATAAAGCACCGAATAAAGAGACGAATAAAGCACCGAATAAAGAGACGAATAAAGCACCGAATAAAGAGACGAATAAAGCATAAAAATAAATAACAAATTTAAAATTAAAATAAATAAAAATAAATAAAAAATATAAA
>WNGS01116705.1:0-15833 GCA_020271785.1 Procambarus virginalis
ATATATATATATATATATATATATATATATATATATATATATATATATATATATGTGTACCTAGTAGCCAGAATGCACTTCTCAGCCTACTATGCAAGGCCCGATTTGCCTAATAAGCCAAGTTTTCATGAATTAATATATTTTCTCTAAATATTTTATATGAAATGATAAAGCTGCCCATTTCATTATGTATGACGTCAATTTTTTTTTATTGGAGGTAAAATTAACTTAGTGATATGATCGAACCTAACCAACCCTACCTAACCTAACCTAACCTATCTTAATAGGTTAGGTTAGGTTATGTTGCCGAAAAAGTTAAGTTAGGTTAGGTTAGGTAGTTGAAAAACAATTAATTCATGAAAACTTGGCTTATTAGGCAAACCTGGCCTTGCATAGTAGGCTGAGAAGTGCGTTCTGGCTACTAGGTACGACATATATATATATATATATATATATATATATATATATATATATATATATATATATATATATATATATAATATATATATATATATTGTCGGGGTTTCACGGTGTTCTCGTTAGAGAAGGGTTAAAGCAACAATAGACTGGATCTCCTTTCCAGGTGGTTGCTCCAACAATAACCCTTACTCACCGTCGTTCGGCGGGTCTTCCCTCAATCCCTAGGCTCCACTGCTCGCCTCGGAGAGTACCCCAGTCGATCTCACAACCGGCCTTTAGATTGTAAGATGAGTGAGGGCACAGATCGTTCCCTCAATCTGTGGCCCGCCCCGACACCGAACTCTTACACAGCCTTCAAGGTCGCCAACTGGTTTTTTTTAGGTGTCCAGTAACACTGCAGTGGTCAGGTGTAATTGTGGCAAGAGCAAATTCCAGTAATATAGTATCAGGCAGGTCACTCTGCTTTACATCATTACACGGTCACAAGATAAATGGAGGGGATGATATCAAACACCAAAGAGTTTTGGTATTTTACTTAAAAGACAACGAGAAATATATATGCATCAATGTATCAGGAATAATATATGACAGTTGCTCCATTCATAGCATAATATTCTAGAGCGCACCGATATGTAACATCCGGCCGCGCCACGCGTCACCTGTCAGACTCAGCTGACCGGGACCCTCGCGATCGTGGGAACAGACTAGTACTTGTTTTATAATTCTGTCACGATCCCCGTTTATTTAACTTTTTCCAAAACACTATTCAACATTCACATGGCTTACTTATGATTTCACTGGCCTCACGATCAACATCTTATTCACAATACTCTCACAGTGGCTTTTCACCGTACCAAAAGATTACTCTATCCTTAATAATATTTACTGTGAATGCACTCACTTGATCACTGAACTTTTCTTTATATCTAATTTTCTCTCACAGAGATATCACTGGCAATCACTTCACGTATATGATATTATTCAGTACACAGGCATGTCATATATAAATCAGTAATCAAATTTCAGGCATATATATATACATCATGAAGATCAATACACAGGCATTTGTATCAATAGATCATAGAGATCAACACACAGGCATTTATATCGATAGACTATAGAGATCAACACACGGCACTTATATCAATAGATTATAGAGATCAATCCACAGGCATTTATATCAATAGATCATAGAGATCAACACACAGGCATTTATATCGATAGATTATAGAGATCAACACACGGGCACTTATATCGATAGATTATAGAGATCAATCCACAGGCATTTATATCAATAGATTATAGAGATCAACACACCAATATCTGGTTTACTACCAATATATATATAATAATACTCACAGGAAATTAATAATAATAGTCACAGTAAATTCTCTGATGAATCTTGGTGCTTGCACACACCCACACATAGATATATATGTAAACTGATACTGTGAGCGCTCTGGGCAGGCTCACCACACACTGTGCTCTCTGTGACTTAAACTCAAGTGAGACTTGCTCACGACATATAAAATATCCTGACAAGAATATATATATATAGCTAACTAAAGGGGAAATGGGAGGGTAACTGTAAACACCTACTTCACCTATCCTAGGATGACAGTTGGGTTGTAGCTCCTGGTCCAGGCTCTCGCCTCGTTCACCACCAGAAACACAAGCCCCACGCCTTAGGATGTCGCGTCTCGCCGCTTCTGTACACAGCAGGTCCGTGCTCCTTCCTCTACAGTACGTCGCAGGGTTGAAGTCGGTCTCCTGGCCGTCAACTTTCCTCCCAACTACGGCAGCCAGCCTACGTCTCGGCGGTCGTCGTACGCTTCCCAATTAGTTCTTGTCACTGTACTCCCAGAGTAACTGCCTCTCACCACTACGAAGTCACTGTGAAGTTATCAGCCATCCCAGACGATGCTGCTTAAGCTCCACACACACAGCACCCGACTTCAGAGCACTTGAAGCTCACAACACTGTCAATTCCCTCGTCGTCTAGATATATCGCTAGGTATTTGGGAAGACTTCTCGACGTGCTTGCATCCAACTGTTGACTCGTAGGGTTCCACGAAGGTGGGGTTACTGTCAAACTTGACAGTATCGTCGATCACACGTTCAACCTGGTTGACAAGGCTGTCAACCCGGTTCACTCACGGTGGGTGGCCCGGCCACTAAGCTGTCTCTTATACTGGTGAACCGCCAATGACGACACACGTCGATGCCCGGCCCACTTCTTGCAACACACCTGTCCCTGAGCACTTGTTGCTCAATATTCTGTCAATTCCTTATCTGAGCCACTTCTGGGTTGCAGGAAGACCTCACAGAGTGCGTGCCAACAACTGGAGACGCTTACGTCCACCGGAGTTCGGTAAATCCGTCACTCTGACAGGATGACCGATCGCGCGTCCTACCTCTCGGACGTGTCGTGAAAGACTGATATCGTCTGGCGCCAACACGGCCGGACCCCCATGCCTATGTGACGTCACTTTTCCCAAAGTTGGTTTTCATTGGCTCCCAGTGCCATGTCGCTGACGGTGACCAATCTGGCGCCACTGACGTCACACAGTTTTGGCGGGAGAACAGACTTGCCAGCGCCATATTGGCTCCCTAAAGGGCCTATCCCACAGGCCAAAATGTTCTATTTTTTCAAATTTCTCGGCTCTTCGAGAATACTACTCTCTCCCACATATGTTCAATTGATGCCTGCAATATAGAGAATAATATAATATAACATATCTTATATAATATATATAATAATAATATATATATATAATATATATATATATATATATATATATATATATATATATATATATATATATATCACACTTGTCACGGCCCTGGGAACAATACAAGAAATTAAAACCACACTGTGGCACACTCCACAATAATCATTGCCAGGAATCACTGACGTTACCACATACCTGAGCGCTCAGTGTTGAAATTCCACACCTGCAAGACTACACATGAAATGATATCACTCCGTCCCACGGACGATCAAGAATGAATAATTACCACAATGGAATAATATAATATTACATGGACATCCTCTCAGTCCTTGGCTAATCTATGTATATACTCTGTTCCCGTGTGTACACACACACACACACACACTCTGTACGTCTGTGTACACAAGGCGTAGGTCCTTCAGGACTGACCAGATGACAACAAGGGTGATTATCTCCTCGTCCACACTTCACTCCACCTTACAGGTGCTGCGTGACAATGCGACGGAACACTTGACCTCGAATTCAAGCTTTAGAGACTACTAATCACCAGAAATACACACATAGGTACTTACATTCATACTGCCGGCTTACACACACCATTCCCATACATCAGGCACCCCGCTATGGGTGGCTGGCTCAGTGGTGGTAGGCTGGCTGGCTGGTACCACAGCGGTATCGTTCGTACAATTGGCGCGCACCGAACCCTCCCCCAACACGGCTTGTTTCGTACCCTCGACCCACCGGTGAAGTGGAGCGTTCGTACCCAGGTGACGCGCACAAAGATTTCGTCTTAAACAAACATGGGAAATCTGCCTTAAAGCACTAACACTTATTTCCCCGTTCCCATCGACTGCTACAGAGCACTAGCAAGTCTAATCATCACTGGTATGGGATCTACGAGTCTGTTACTGCTCGTATGCACATTACCCCACGATCCCAGATAAGATCTTCTCTTCACTCGCTGTTCACAATGTCCATTCCCCTCCAAGCGACGACTACGGCCGGATTCTGTGACGACCGCTGTAGTAGATTGAAGCAGGAGTTGAAACAGCCGAGTTGTTGAACCACCACGACGCAATATACTCAATTTGGCCGAATTGAGCATAGGAGCGTCTTGACAGGGTGATGGTTCTGTCCAGAATAACCTTCACACCGTCGATTCCCGCGTATTCCTCGAAATACCCAATGAGAGGAAGGCATACTGGGGCCTACCCCTCTCCTCCAATCAGCGACGGTGTAGCATAGCCCCTAGGGCAACTCCAAGATGGCCGACCAACATGGCGGCTCAAGATGTTTACTAAGATGGCGTCTGTTTCCATGGCGACGACTCAAATGGCTAGCGCGCGCGTGGCCCACAGCTACCCACGCCAGCGGCCTAACTGTTTTCCCGCGCAAACCTAGTCCCTCGCACCAAGCCATTACTCTGAGAGATGCTATCGGCTCTATCTCTGTCCACAGACATGCTACCACGGCCACGGTAACATTTCTGGACTGCTGGTGACTGGGGCTCTCCCGTGAGCCCAAACACTAGATGTTTCGGTTGCTGGTTACCAAAGTTAAGTCCGCACACTTAACAAGTGCACTTAACAAGTGTACTGGCCTCCCACAGGCATAAGAGCACTATTGTAAGTGAGCTGGTGAACCATCCCCTCACAATTCCAACAGCGCGACGTTTGTGTGTGTTTTTGAAGGGTCCAGCTTTTCGAAGCATTCAGGTTTTCCTTGCAGGAATGTTACCGTATCTCGGTAATTTGCAGTCTTTTGGTCTGGTTGTCAATTTTTTTGGTCTGGTTTGTCATTTTTTAATAATAATTTCTCTTAACGTTGACCGTGATGGAATTTTTGAGCTCTGGTTGGCGCTTTTCCATTGTCGTTACTAAGCCTTATGCTGTAGGGAAGTTGTCTGTGTGAATTATGGGTTTTGGAATTTTGCAATTCTAAGTCTGCAATTTGGAAAGATGTGCAAAGTCTGACACTGGCTGGTGTGTGACTGGTGCTGTTCTCTCTAGGTACATTATGTCTGGATTCTTGCTGATCAAAATACCGGGAGTAGCCTCGATAGCAGTTTTCTTTAAGTGCTCTACCTCGGTGAACTGCCCATCCTCGTTGTCTGAAAACTGCTTCCATTTCCTCTATCTTCGACTTCCTGTTGACGTCTCTCTGTAGTGAGAGCCGATTCACATTCCTACCTAATAACTGAGACACTCCGAGGTCTGAATAAATTTATTTCCCTTCAACGGAGGTCGTAAAATGACTTTCCCAGGTGGAATCTGGGATACCTAACACCTAGTTGAGCAGTTTGGTCTACTTTTCACTTATCCTCAGTACACCTTTAAAGGTGTGTCATGGTGGCGCTGCCCACAGGGTATCGACCTGCTCAGTGATACAGCCCTCACACACGAAAATAGACCATTGCGAGCCGGGTGACCCGACCATTGTGGTAACTGTGTAAAACTAGCAACGTCTACAACAGATAGTCTGCAACGGTATTTATCCAAGAATTGCATTAGAAATCTGCAACGTTACTTCCAAACAATATTGCAGCACGCACTCCTGGCGGTCGGACACAAACAGTCAACATGTTACATCAAGAGCTTTGAATCTGGGTATTGGTGGGTTGTTCCTTACAAAACGGCGAGGGTTTGAGCTGATAGTTGTTCAGAATCTTCAGTTTTCCAGAGAACAGACCCGTGTGCTGCCTGCTGTACCAGAGGCGCCGGCGGCGAGTCTCATGGCTGGTGATCGGCTCATCCTAGTAATGTAGGTCATTATGAGCTTTAGCCACAGCCAATAGTTCTTAGTTACGACTACCTCTCGCCTGATGCTTCACTATTCTTAATTTATATTATATATACGTTCAATTCTTAATGGATAGACCATGCCATTATGTAATACTTTATTAGTCTTGGCCTTTACACAGATAAATATATTTGATCCCTCCCAATTATTAAAGATTGTAGAACACACTCCTGCCCGCACGCACTCCTGGAGGACACACATATGCAGTCAACATGTAACCAACAGCTATGGAAATCCCTTTCCTTGTATCACTGGAGATTGCCGCGAACCCAGAATGTTTCCTCTGTGAATATTTAATACAAGCACATTAAGTCCAACAGATGCTATGCATGGATTGTTCACAAGAGTAGCGAGGGCAGCCAAGTACCATATTCTTACACGTCCCCGACTGTGTACGCCACCAACAATCTCTAGCAGCTTCAAGCATCAGTACTACAGGTACAAACGTTACCATCATCCTCCTCCTGGTGGTTCCTGAACCTCGGGCAGCTGTAAGTGCTTGACCGCAGTGGCCACCCATCTGTGGTCACAACCACCATCTTGTGTAAATATGGACACCTGGATGTGGATTTGATTTGCAGTAACATACTATTTGTGGTGAATTGATTTTCCCTATGACTTCTCCATGCATCATAGTCCACAAATTTGCCTGTTAGTGCCTGAACAGGTGAAGGCCGAGTCTTTGAGACGAAGATTTCCTAACCCATCCCTGGCGTGTCCTACACTGGGCCTGTTGTCCTCACGTGAGTCGGTAAGTATAGCAGAAATATCTTATTTAACAACGCACATTTTAACCCTTTGTCGGGATTAAATGCTCTTTGTTATACATAGTTTATATCAGTATCTTGACTGGAGCCTTTGTAAATCGTTGAAATTTGGGGAGAGACAAGCCATGTGGGTGAGGCACGTCAAAGTGTTAAGAAAAGGTTCCCCTCGAGGGGGTTGAGTCCCCATCCAGTTGGATTGGCATGTACCTCTGATACACAGCAATCACACTAACCTGATGTATCAATGAGAAAATATGGAGCCGTTGTGAGGATTCGAACCTATGCGCGGTGCATTACCAGGAACACGCCCCAGACAACCAGGCCAAGATGTGATCAAAGGATTGCAACCTACGAAAGCCCCTGAATCCCCCGAAAGATCAGTAGGACCTACATGATTTTACCGAGCGGACAGCACGCTGGACTTGTGATCCTGTGGTCCTGGGTTCGATCCCAGGCGCCGGCGAGAAACACTGGGCAGAGTTTCTTTCACCCTATGCCCTTGTTACCTAGCAGTAAAATAGGTACCTGGGTGTTAGTCAGCTGTCACGCGCTGCTGCTTCCTGGGGGTGGAGGCCTGGTCGAGGACCGGGCCGCGGGGACACTAAAGCCCCGAAATCATCTCAAGATAACTCAAGATAACCATGTAGAGGCTGGTTGTCTGGTGCGTGTGTCTGGGAATGCCAGCGCATAGGGTACCTGTGCGCACGAGGGCTTTAAGTTGTTACAGATTTTCATTGTGAGAGTTCAAGAACGCATTATAATGTTAATTCTCAAACTATAGTGTTCGTTTCTACATCAGAGATTTATGATTTAACATTCAGTATAATTGACACTAGATTATCCTTAATTCTCACTTTCAACATTTAAAAAATATATAATTTACTTTCTCAACCTTTTTTGTCAACATTTTTATTATTTGCAGCATAATACATGGTGCTTAATACACTGGAAGACGAACACATCACAGTTAGGTTAGGAAAGCTAAGTTGGGTGGAATCGTTAATGTACGATTCTTAACGCTAGTTAAAAAAAAAAACTGATGCTAGGTGTCAGTGTTAGATGGAGGAGCTGGTAGGTGGTGGATAACGGCATGAACCGTTAGATGAATGGTGGATTAACAGGACGATGGATCACTGGTAGGTGGTGGATAACGGCATGAACCGTTAGATGAATGGTGGATTAACAGGACGATGGATCACTGGTGGTGAATGACGCTTTAACAGGGCGTACCGAGGGATACTTTGTGTTAGCATCACACACAAATCGCTCATTTACATACAATAGGACTATTTAGGTTAGGTAAGAATAGTTAGTGATGCATAGACATTATTTACACTAAATGCGTAGAGTGGGAGGAGCCGGGGAGGGGTGGGGGGGGGTCCACTTGTCACCTGGTGAATGGCAGGGGAGACAGCCACGACTGTCAGCTGACGGATGAGAGGGGGAGACAGCCACGACTGTCAGCTGACGGATGAGAGGGGGAGACAGCCACGACTGTCAGCTGACGGATGAGAGGGGGAGACAGCCACGACTGTCAGCTGACGGATGAGAGGGGGAGACAGTCACGACTGTCAGCTGACGGATGAGAGGGGGAGACAGCCACGACTGTCAGCTGACGGATGAGAGGGGGAGACAGCCACGACTGTCAGCTGACGGATGAGAGGGGGAGACAGTCACGACTGTCAGCTGACGGATGAGAGGGGGAGACAGTCACGACTGTCAGCTGACGGATGAGAGGGGGAGACAGCCACGACTGTCAGCTGACGGATGAGAGGGGGAGACAGTCACGACTGTCAGCTGACGGATGAGAGGGGGAGACAGCCACGACTGTCAGCTGACGGATGAGAGGGGGAGACAGCCACGACTGTCAGCTGACGGATGAGAGGGGGAGACAGCCACGACTGTCAGCTGACGGATGAGAGGGGGAGACAGCCACGACTGTCAGCTGACGGATGAGAGGGGGAGACAGCCACGACTGTCAGCTGACGGATGAGAGGGGGAGACAGCCACGACTGTCAGCTGACGGATGAGAGGGGGAGACAGCCACGACTGTCAGCTGACGGATGAGAGGGGGAGACAGCCACGACTGTCAGCTGACGGATGAGAGGGGGAGACAGTCACGACTGTCAGCTGACGGATGAGAGGGGGAGACAGCCACGACTGTCAGCTGACGGATGAGAGGGGGAGACAGCCACGACTGTCAGCTGACGGATGAGAGGGGGAGACAGCCACGACTGTCAGCTGACGGATGAGAGGGGGAGACAGCCACGACTGTCAGCTGACGGATGAGAGGGGGAGACAGCCACGACTGTCAGCTGACGGATGAGAGGGAGACAGCCACGACTGTCAGCTGACGGATGAGAGAGACAGCCACGACTGTCAGCTGACGGATGAGAGAGACAGCCACGACTGTCAGCTGACGGATGAGAGAGACAGCCACGACTGTCAGCTGACGGATGAGAGGGGGAGACAGCCACGACTGTCAGCTGACGGATGAGAGGGGGAGACAGCCACGACTGTCAGCTGACGGATGAGGGGGAGACAGCCACGACTGTCAGCTGACGGATGAGAGGGGGAGACAGCCACGACTGTCAGCTGACGGATGAGAGGGGGAGACAGCCACGACTGTCAGCTGACGGATGAGAGGGGGAGACAGCCACGACTGTCAGCTGACGGATGAGAGGGGGAGACAGCCACGACTGTCAGCTGACGGATGAGAGGGGGAGACAGCCACGACTGTCAGCTGACGGATGAGAGGGGGAGACAGCCACGACTGTCAGCTGACGGATGAGAGGGGGAGACAGCCACGACTGTCAGCTGACGGATGAGAGGGGGAGACAGCCACGACTGTCAGCTGACGGATGAGAGGGGGAGACAGCCACGACTGTCAGCTGACGGATGAGAGGGGGAGACAGCCACGACTGTCAGCTGACGGATGAGAGGGGGAGACAGCCACGACTGTCAGCTGACGGATGAGAGGGGGAGACAGCCACGACTGTCAGCTGACGGATGAGAGGGGGAGACAGCCACGACTGTCAGCTGACGGATGAGAGGGGGAGACAGCCACGACTGTCAGCTGACGGATGAGAGGGGGAGACAGTCACGACTGTCAGCTGACGGATGAGAGGGGGAGACAGCCACGACTGTCAGCTGACGGATGAGAGGGGGAGACACTGACGGACGAGAGGGGGAGACAGCCACGACTGTCAGCTGACGGATGAGAGGGGGAGACAGCCACGACTGTCAGCTGACGGATGAGAGGGGGAGACAGCCACGACTGTCAGCTGACGGATGAGAGGGGGAGACAGCCACGACTGTCAGCTGACGGATGAGAGGGGGAGACAGCCACGACTGTCAGCTGACGGATGAGAGGGGGAGACAGCCACGACTGTCAGCTGACGGATGAGAGGGGGAGACAGCCACGACTGTCAGCTGACGGATGAGAGGGGGACAGCCACGACTGTCAGCTGACGGATGAGAGGGGGAGACAGCCACGACTGTCAGCTGACGGATGAGAGGGGGAGACAGCCACGACTGTCAGCTGACGGATGAGAGGGGGAGACAGCCACGACTGTCAGCTGACGGATGAGAGGGGGAGACAGCCACGACTGTCAGCTGACGGATGAGAGGGGGAGACAGCCACGACTGTCAGCTGACGGATGAGAGGGGGAGACAGCCACGACTGTCAGCTGACGGATGAGAGGGGGAGACAGCCACGACTGTCAGCTGACGGATGAGAGGGGGAGACAGCCACGACTGTCAGCTGACGGATGAGAGGGGAGACAGCCACGACTGGGTTGTACACTTGTACAGGAAAGAATTCATTGCTAACAGTTACTGTATTTCACACACCCTAAACGGTCGTTCATGCTGGCACTAACCTACAATGCATATCTACTCTCACCGTAAACCTTAACGGGTTCACAATCAATTTGAAACGTTCCTTGAAGTAACCTTTACACTTATCCTTTGTAAATCCTTATTTGCTTCACTGAAACTGACAATCATTTGAAACATTTCCCTAAACGTTTCTCCTCCCGAAACTTAAGCCTAATGCTTACTGTATCTTTCTTGCTAATCCTTAATTAAAGTATACAAAATTATCTACTGTACGAATCAATTTGAATTTTTTTTAATTCTCCTCGATTTCTCCCTTTCCCCATCATCCCAAGAATATTGCCATGAAAATTACAGTTGAAAAACCATACTTCCACTCCCTAATGTACGAA
This sequence comes from Procambarus virginalis, assembly GCA_020271785.1. NCBI lineage: Eukaryota > Metazoa > Arthropoda > Malacostraca > Decapoda > Cambaridae > Procambarus > Procambarus virginalis. The sequence goes on from WNGS01116705.1 coordinate 10,948, forward strand.
ACATTTTTAAAACTACAGGATCATTTTGATTTTCCCTTTTAACTTCGTTCACAACTTATGCCCTTAACTACTATTTGCAACTGTCAAAATTTCCGTTTTCTAAGCTTGCAACTTTGAATGGAACACCATTCCAACATGACTCATCCAACGTTTTCAATTATTACAACGCTTTGAAAACCAGGACAAGCGGTATCTGTTACATCCTCAATTCCCCTATTATAGTCCGCTGCTAGAACTATTTAATCAAAGTCTGAGGCATGGTATCTTGCCCGACTGCTGGATACCGACTAATAATACCCAAAGTCAAATTCACAAACATTCTGACTCATACGAAAAAATCAGTAGGAGCCGTGAGGAGGAGTCGAACCTAAGCTCTGAGGACTCCCAAGAAAACACCTTAGACAACCGCAACAAGACATTGTCAAAAGAATTCCAGCCTGGGATGCTTGGGAGTACACAGAACAGATTCGAATCCTTCTCTCAAGCTCCTACTCATTTTCTCATTGATACATCACATTAATGTGATTTTTTTGTTTCTTCAAACCCCATGTCTGACATCATTTAAGTGTTAAGTTCTTGAGAGGATTACACTCGACAGGTTAATGTTTGAATTAGACCCCAACTTGCCCCTAACCTGAATGGTTCCCTTACTGGAAGACGCATTTAAACTTGCTTTGCTGAATATTTTGTTACAGGGACCATGCTCTTAGGTGGCATTTATTGACCTCAAAACTGCTTTTGACACAGCAAAAAAGGGGAAATAAATCTTAGAACGATTAGCCTCTTTGGGGTTAATGGAAGACTTGATATAGCTCAAGGGGTACACGAGTATCAAACCGCCTCAGTTCTTTCAATGGGGTCAAAAGTAAACATTCTACACCTGTGGTAAAAACTCCAGGCAGTATATCTTCCTTTTAATTGACTTCATAAATTAAAGTTTATCTTATTTTTTCTTAGTAGGTAAGAAATTGAGTGGACTGTATGTACTTGTTAAAACTGCCTGAAATTAATCTCACACAAATTGGGGGGACAATTTGTAGCTTAAACCACTTTGTAATGGCTCCTTCTTAAACTACAAATTGTTTACCTAAGTTTAATTATATTATTTTATCATACCACATATGGTGGTCTAATCTACTATTATTTCAACAATTATTACTAGTTATGAATACTACTACTACAATAACTAGAATGGCCTTATCTGAGCCTGTAGTAAGGGCCCACTAAGGCTGTGTCATGGTAGCATCTATGTGGGTGTGGCCCTGTGCCTCATGGTGCCAATGGCGGCTGTGGAGGCCTTCAAGGCTGGCAACAGCTAGGTACATGTGTAGTTCTACTGCTCAGCTACTTGCTGTTCCAAGTCACAATTTACCTGTTTGGGATGCAAGGAGTTAGTACATTTCCCTAAACATATCAATACAGGTATAACATGGTATGTGAGGGCTGTAAAAATGGGGTACACGTACATGGTGTTGGTGTTGTTCATATTTGTAACCGTCTTAAATTTGATATTAAAAAGTGCACTAGAATAATAAACAAATACTTGGTAAGACGGATACTGGAGTGCTCTCATTTGTAGTAGTGATGTTGCTGTGGCAGTTTCTTAAGGCAGAGTAGGTCTATCCTGTGGCCATTATCACAACACACACGCGAGCTCCATTGTTATTGTTTTTCGTGTGAGCGTGGCGTCTGTAAGAGACGCTCTCCCTCCCTTGTTCCAATATTGTGTTCTACTTCTAAGTTAAATTTACGTTAACAAGGGAATCAAGCTATATTTTGGTGTTAATAATTATATTCAGTCTTATTGAACACTTTTTTATTCAATTTAGACATTAAACTGTTGTATGAACAGTGGTTTAATAATGTAAATACTGCGGCGACGTCGATGACGTCACGGAGTCTCCCATTCTCTAATTTTAAGAGGATACTGTTAAGGGAAGACTATACTATTTGTGTGTCGGTTTCCCGACATAATTCCGGGGGGGAAGAACACGGGTCGAAGTCCCGGTAAGGACTGCGATCACTTTATTCTTCTCCTACAGAATTATAATGCTGCTTTAATTTGAGTTTACATTGTTGAGCTGCAGTCCTTTGGGGACGTATGTCCCGTACTGGCGTATCGGGTGCTGGAAGTCGCTGTACGTCTTCGTTCCTGGCCAGTTCTAAAGGAACTAATTTCTCTAAAGTTTTGAGAGTAGTGTTGCCTCGGCATTTTACTTTCACTATTCTCAAGATGCCCTGGCTGTCTGGATGAACAGAGACTATTTGACCTAAAGGCCACTCTGAGCGTGGTCCATCACTATCCACCAGAACTATGTCACCAGGGTTCAAGTTAATTCTGTTGTAGGGGTTGTTTGCCCCGTAATGATACTCTCTCAGAGCTGTAAGGTATTCTCGAGTCCATACGTCATTCCACCGACTTATCACCCTTGATAGATGTTTGAAACGTTGAACCAAATCACTCTCTTTGACATATGAAGGATCCTCTGGTTCCTCGTCCGTAAGGGACACAAGTGTTTTGAGAGGTCTACCATACATCAAATGAGCTGGACTTAATGGTTCACGCTGCAAAACATCATCAGAGAGGTAGGTAAGTGGTCGGTTATTGACTCGTGCTTCTATCTCTATGACTACTGTTTGAAGCTCCTGCAGGTCAATCTTTTGGCGGTGTAGGGTTTTCCGTAGAGAACGTTTTACCGTACCAACCATGCGTTCATAGAAGCCTCCGTGCCATGGTGCTCTGGGAGGTATGAATTTCCAATGGCACTGCCGTTGATTTAGGGCTGTGCGTACCTTTGGATGTGTCCAGATTTTCCTCAGACATGCTTCTCCTGCCACTAAGTTGGACCCATTGTCTGAGATCATTAACTTAGGACAGGATCTACGTGAAGCAAACCTGCGGAAAGCCTGTAAGAATGCTTCGGCACTCATATCGGGAGTCACTTCTAGATGGACTGCCCTTGTTGTGGCACAAGTAAAAAGACAAATGTAAGCTTTTACTGGTTTCTTGTCTTTAGTGCCTGTAAGTGTTAGTGCTCCTGTGAAATCTACTCCTGTAGTCTCAAAGGGACGAATATGTACGACTCGTTCCTTCGGAAGTGGAGGTGGGCCAGGATATGGACACACTCTGGCATCGTATCTCCGGCAAACAACACAGGATTTGATTATTGATTTTACTGTCTGTCTACCTTGGGGTAGCCAGTACTGTTGTCTTAAGTCTGTGAGAGTATCTAATACCCCACCATGCAGAGTGCAGTATTTGTGTATATGTAACACAATTAGTTTGCTTACTATGTGGTGACGAGGGAGCAATATTGGATTTTTTGCTTCCAAATCTATGTCAGCGTGCTGTAAGCGGCCTCCGCATCTGATTATGTTATAATTGTCAGTGTCTAACCAGAGACCCAGATCACGTTGTAGCTTCTTTGGAACATTGTCAAATTCTGTCCCGAATGTGTCGATCTGAGCTCTTTTGACCCAATACCTTAGGGCATTAGGGAATTTATGCTTGATTCCTATTTTCTTTAGAAAATCAAACACTACTTGGGTGACACCTATAAGTTTGTTCAGTTCAGAGTACCGAGTAGGATCAATTACCAAAGTCCGAGGTGGTTCTGGGTTCTCAGTGGGAACAGTAACATTGGTCACAATGACTTGTGGCTTTTGTTCAGGCCACTGGTCGCTGATTAGCCACTGAGGTCCATTGAACCACATCTCTGCCTTTGTTAATTGCCGTAAAGTCAGTCCTCGGGAGAGATAGTCAGCTGGATTCTCTTTTGTGGGTACATATCTTAGTTTATACCCTGCTGACAACTCTCGTATTTCCTTAACGCGGTTACTCACGTAAGGATTCTTACTGTTATTGTTCTTAACCCACTGTAGTACTGCCTCATTATCTGACCAAACTACTGTTTCTTTAAAGTGGATGTGGCGTAAGGCCTTGATCAAATAATGAGCCAATCTTACTCCTAACAGTAAGGCTGTTAATTCCAGTTGTGGCAGTGATCTTTTCTTTAAAGGTGCCACTCTGGCCTTTGATGTGAGCAAATTGGCTTGCCCATTTGTGACCAGGTAAGCTACTGTTCCATAAGCCTTTCCTGAGGCATCACAGAATACATGTAGCTTAATTGGTTCCTTTTCATTTACTACTGTGTTCCTGGGGAACTTGACAGACTCTAGGGTACTTAAATCTTTTACTAACCTTGCCATTTTCTTGTAGAGCAGGTGTTAGAAGATCATCCCAGCCTATCTTTTGTTGCCAACATTCCTGTATTATCAACTTCCCATTAATCAGTACTGGGCTTAATAGTCCTAATGGGTCGAAGGGTTTGCTGACTTGTGATAGTAATTTTCTCATTGTTAAGTTAGTGGTATCAGGCTCCACTGACTTGATTGTCAACTGATCTGTTGTCGTGTTCCATTCGACACCTAGTACCTTTGTCATCTCGGGTACCTGGTAATCGGGAAATTCAGTTGAGATCAGTTGATTTAATTTTCATTGTTAGAGACCCAAGATTGGAGAGGCATATTGGCTCCCATTAATTCTCGATTGGCCTCATGGTATATGTCCAACAGTTTACTTTCACTGTTGGTTGTACCTTGAAAATTATCCACATACAGGTTTTTGCTAATTTCTGTCTTGTTTGGGCTATTGGACTTCTTCAAGTGCGTATCCAAGGTAGCTTGGAGCAGAAAAGGAGATGATGTGGCGCCAAAAAGGACAGAGGCAAACCGGTAAGTGATTAATTCACTGTTCGGATCGTTAGGATCCTTAATCCATAGGAACTTTGTGTAGTTCCGGTCTTCTTCTTGAAGACCTACCCTAAGGAATGCCTTGCTGATGTCGGCCGTATATGCATAAGTCCCAATACGGAACTTTAACAGCC
>WNGS01116706.1:0-11772 GCA_020271785.1 Procambarus virginalis
CTATTACTACAAGTATCTACCAATTACAGTATGCTTTCGTAAAATCTGCAGTACAGTACAGCACTTACAGGTGTCCCCAATTATCAAGTTATTGGTAAGAGAGCAACAACTGGCAGAGTGGAGCACAAATTGCAGATAACAATGTAGATAAACACCAGCCCGAGAAAATACTTTACGTAAGGTAACATTTTGCTCGTACGGGGACTGAATAAGTTCCCCGTACAAGCTAAACATTATCTCCAATCAATCTACTTTCAACTTAATGATTCCACATAAAGCTACTGAAAACAGCATCAAATATAGTAGAGTGCACTTAACACTGCACACACATTTAGATTAAAAATTATATATTAGGGAGTATCAAAATAGAACTGTACAATGCAGCATCACAGACTACCAATTCCCCTAGGTAAATTAAAATGTTTCTACAACTACCAGATACTATGGATGCATGTTTAGTAAAATTCTCTATGAATCAATCTAAGAGGTCACTGTACCTGAGAAGCTCTGGTTCTTGCTAAAAAAAACATACAAGATGCATCCTAGCTGATGTATATAATTTCAGATGCCATAATATTGTTTTCTTCAAAAGACAAAGCATATAATTCAATTGAATTTTATATCTAATTTAATTTCCTTTATATTTATTTTAATTATTTTATCCAATTTTATATCTTCAACTTGTGAGCATGTCAGCCTTCCAAATTAGTATGGCTGAATTGCTGTTTACATTTCATTATGTGTTTGAATTATAAATGCAAGTTCACCTCACAAATATTATTAACTTTTAAATTTTGCTTAATCAGCCACAGAGGAGTGCAAAATTTAGATCCCAGCATTCATTTGTTTATGATGATTATTCTTGGTAATCAAACAATTCAATTTATCAGATATATATATATACACATTAAAATGTTTAAAATGATGACTAGTAACAATAGTCACTACAGAAAATGTCACATTTTATAACCTTAATTTGGGTAATTTACTACTACTCATTTTTCAAAACCAGCTTGTCTCATGTAAGTTAAAGAACCCTGAAGCTCTGGCTAAAGTCTGTACTCTACTGCATACACAATACTAATTCTTATAAAGGTTTATAAATCTAGGCACTTTTATGCACACAAAATAATGAGAAAGAAATGTGGATCATATTGAGCAAGTTTCTCAAGCATGAATTGTGAACCTCGTTAGGAATTTTAGTGTACTGTCAATCATTAACTTTTATCACAGTGCAGTGTAATTCACATGGACCCAAGCTAACACTTGGATCCAATGTTCATGCAGTCAATGACAAAAATAAGAAAGGAATAATTGTCTAAAAGAATACACAAACAAGAGAAATCAAAATGCCACCAAAATTTACAAAACAACATTTGACAACATAGTTTCTTTAACTGATAACCATCAGAAAAGCAAGGCTGCTAAATTTGAGAACAAACAAAACCCAACATTACGTGCTTTTGTTGTTATTGACGGTTTCCTTCAAACTGCCGCTTTTATTTGGGATATCTTCTTTCTTTACCCATGTGCATTCTTTGTTTTTCTTCCAGTCACCACTGCCATCACTATAAACTTCCTTCTTCCAAATGGGGACATTGGCTTTAAGGCTATCTATTAGGAAGGACACCGCATCCAAACATTCACGCCGATGTTTTGAACTAACGGCTACAATAACACTGGATTCTGTTACAGGTACCAAGCCTAATCTGTGAACAACCAAACAATAAAGAGTAATTTGATCCATATTGTAGTCCTTTAACCCATAAATCAAGATATACCTATCTTCATTAATAAAATCCTGGAAGCAATGATTGTACTGTATTATTAAAAATAAAAAGATAACGTACAGTAAAGTTAAAACAAAATAAAAACCAATATCTAACGTATTACTAATATGAGTGTCACCTCACTACCTTCTCAAATTTGCCAGTAGAAATTAAATACTTTTAAAGTTATGCAATTTAAGAAATACAGATCGTTAATACTGCACTGCACACAAGATACTGTACTTACAAAAAATAAATAGGTCTTTACCCGCCAAACACACACCAAAACTACGACGTTGCTAGAATGTTCGAACAAGTTTTAACACCTCCTAACCAGTTATAACAACCAATATAGCAAGTTGTAACAATGTTCTAATAAGTCATAAACACGTTAAGCCAAGATGTAACAACTTTATTATGAGTTGTAACAAGCGAAAAATAGAGACAGTTACGGTGTGTGTTTCCAAGGTATACAAACACGTAGAAACTAACAAAATTCATAATAAATGCAGACAAGTGTCGTCATCCTCCTCTACTCTGAATTAAGGTTTACTATTTAGGGTTTCAAGAGTTCATAATAGTCAGCATGATGAAGCTTTTTGTAACAGTAAGTTTATATTATCAAAGTAAAATTCTGTAAACCTACATGGCTAAATGTTAATTCGACAAATTAGAATGTTGAAATAATACAACATGCAGCACTTGCCTGTGGTGTATTGCTATGTGTTTCAAAGACCACTTTTCTCTAGCTTCTTTGCAGAGTTTATACATTTCTTTCTCTGCCATCTCTTGATATGACTCGTACTCGAGTCTCACAACATTTTTTCCCTGTAAAGATAATTATTACACTATGTAAAGTAAAGTAAGTAATTATTGAACTGCATATACTTGTGGCACCCTGCATCGTGCAATAGAAAATGAGCTCTGAAAATAAAGTATGGTATGTATATAAACTGATCAAAATTATTAAAACTACATACAGTATTATATTTTGATTAACCAATCAAAATGTAACTTCAAGCTGTCATATCTCAAGTACAATTTTTTATTTTTGTGAATAAAGAGTGCAGCATATATACACAGTACCTCACATTTAATGCTGGAAATACATTCCAGGAAATGGGAGTTAGCTGAATCAGCACTAGAAGGGCTCATTATAGCATAGTCCGTATGGAAATGTGTTCATTACACTGTAATTATTACCTAGGAGGTAATAGCAATGCAAGAGCAAGGTGCAGGATGGCATTAAAGGATGTATATACAGAGATTGCAGTGATTGGAGTGTTGTAGTATATATATTGAGTAGTATTATCCTAGTGTGATGATGTGGTAGTGGTGTGTAATTACTTAAGTGTAGTTACAGGATAAGAGCCACGTTCGTAGTGTCCCGTCTCCCAAGCACTCTGTCATATAACGCTTTGAAATTACTGATGGTTTTGGCCTCCACCACCTTCTCACCTAACATTTCAACTGTCTACCACTCTGTTTACAATAGTGAAAAGTGTGGTTGTATAGTGGTGCAGAAATGATCATGTGGATTGGTGGTGACTCATACCTACTGTATCTACTAATGTATTTATACAGCAGAACTATCCAGTACTTTGTCATACTTGCTCTTAAAACTGAATGGCGGTCAACCGAGCACTATCTACAACGCCACTGTTTCCCAAATGTTATTACGAGCTTCACAACCAAATAAAAGACCAATGCCCCAAACCCATTATGTGGTGACGACTGGAGATGAAGCCCCAACCCAGATACTGAAATATATTTACATGATGAAAATGAAGGTACTGTATAGTACAAACATAAAACGGGAAATGGAATTCCCAAGGTCACATTACCTGGAAGGTGTCACGTGTAGTTCCAACAAAAAGACTGATGGCGCCACAGGAAGGATCAGTAACAAGAGTGGTGACTTGCTCCACTGACAGAATATCCAGGGTTAACTTTATGTGGTCCATAATGCCTAACCTAAGGACAAAATGTAACACAGATTCTGGTAAACAGAGCACAGAATACCAACAACTCAATTCATACAGAACTGAAAAACCAATTTAAATTTCAAAAACAAAAAAATGGGAAAAAATTTAAAAGATTAAACAAATACTGTATACAGTACTGTATATTGAATTATGTGCAATTGACTGTACATTTGGCATAATTCAATATTAAAAACAAATTGTACAACATACCTCCACTAATAGGAGGAATGATGGCCACCTCGTCTCCTGTGGCAAGCACTAGATCCTGGCCTGGTTCGCAGTATTCCTGGTTCAAAGAAACAATTACACTTTCCTTGATCTTGTCAATCTCTCCGAATGAACGCACCACCTGAGCCAGTAACTGTTCTGGTGTAGTGACTGCAGTTAGCGTTAAGGCTGAGCGGTCCACACCTGCAAGGTCACGCGCTCCAGCGAAAAACAACACTGTGACCATAACCTCTCTTCCCGTCATCACCCCTGCTAAATTAAAGGTTAATTATCAAAAGGAAAGAAAGAAAAAACGTTGAGCAAAGCCTATTGAATATTTCAAAAGGAAACTAACTGAACTGGAAAATGCCTGAAAAATGACCAAGAAAACATTCACAAATTTACACCAGCTTGTGGCATAAATTGAGTAATATGCATAATTATGCATCATTTGTACTCAACAAGTCATGCACAGAAAACATCACATGCTTAACAGTAAACATTTTCAACTTGAGTCACAAAAACATTATACAGCCTGTATCAAGTTTTATGAATACACAATATACATACACTACAAATTCACACGTAAACAAAAATATTTCCTTCACACAAATTTGTATAGCTTCAATATGCTGAAATCCACTAAAGTACAGACCTACTGCTGGTGCTCTGGTGGTGGACCAAAGACTACTGACTAAAGGGTTGAATCTGTTAAGTGACAGCATTTTCTGCTTAGTCATGCTCACTGGCATAAGGCAACCTTAATTAACATAGTGTGTACACAAATTTTACTAATACAGTATCATCTGAGATAAAAGAAACTTGTGATACTGATTACTGTACAATATCAGTCTTATCAATGTGACTCATAGTACAGGAAAACATTTTATTTGTATCAACTATCATGATAGTGCATCAACAAGTATAACACAGTATGGAGAGAGGTATAATATGCTAATGTGTACTTCACCTGCTTGACAAATACACTACAGGGTGAAATCCCCACAACTGTGGCATATGAATGTCTTCAACAGAATTTAAACAAAATTAACAATATACCATACAAGAAACTTTGTGGATCATATATATTAACTGTATATTATTACTGAACCTTCTTGTAGTTATTAGTAGTGCTATGCTTCCTATATGTTCCATCTGCCTCGTACTGTACTGTGTATTTTTTTTTTTTTTGGCTTCATGCCACCACCACCACCAATATAAGAACTTCAAAACTCCTAACTGGCATATGGAAAAGATGAAGGTTCCCAGATGAAAGATTTCACTTATGTGCCTAAAATACTTATACCTGATACTATGTCAAAATCATACAGGCTAGTCATTTAGAGAGCTGGATTCAGAGATACACACCATGGACTGAAATCAATAAATACCAATACACTGCATAGGATATACATGGATACCAAGGCTTATTTATAAAAACTATCTTTAGCCCATGTTGTGATACATTAATACTAATAAGAATTAAAACAAAATTCCAAAACTCCAAGGAGTATCTATTTTTTTGCAGCGGGCTGAATCTCTTAAGCACCATTCTCTCAAAGGTTTTGCACATGCAACTGGTCAGTGAGATGGGACGGAAAGCATCAGGTGGTGCATTAGTGTGGGAACTTTCATATCTCAACCTAACATCAACCATAATTTATATCGGGCAAATATAATTGGTGTGAAGACCGATAGTACAAATAGCACAATTGGGCAAGCCACTTTGACTACAAAGATTGCTTGTCCAGCAGTCCAGGAGAGATTGCCAGTAAATATATATCGACTCAATTTGCCTTACATTTAAACCGTATGGACTGCTTGAATAAAGCTAATGAAGTCTTTAAAATCTATGAATTTATATGTTGATAAAATGCTGTTGCAGCCAAGAACTTCAATCACTATACAGTATTTGAAAAGATGGTGTTCAAGGGAGATAATCTTTAATAGCAGTGTTTGTCTTTGATACAATACCAGTAGAGATTCAGAATGAATGAGACAGCTAAATAGAAGAACGTAAAAATTTATAGTATGAGAGGACATAACCTGTAATACCACTTTTAGACTGTGTTTACCTAAGAGACATTAAAATATATGTGCAGGATTAATTCTATTTGCTGATGACACAACCTATAATTTAAATTTCAAGTTAGAAAAATACAGTCAGATGTAGAAATTGCCCTTAAAAACACTCCTACTCTTTGCACTAGCAAGAAACCAAAGCTGTCCGTTTGTTTAATAGTCTGATCACATGAGACAAGTCACGAGTCCTAATTGCCAGGATGAACCCAGCAGATTTTATTCCTATTGGGAGGCGTAGTACATGATGCTGTGGTATGTGCACTCATAGGATGAGTGACAGTGCCAAAATAACTTGCCTTTCTGGACAAAAACTGGAAAATAATTGAAGCAGCTACATACATATATAATCAACTTGTTCCTATGAGCCACACTGACGACTGAAGAGTGAATACGGAAGACGAATGAATTGTTTACCTCCTCACAGCTGATCCTACCTTCTCCTAAACCTACATTTTATGGTATAATATCTACAAATTATATAGCTAATTAAATTGATGAAGGCGTTTTTATGCAAAAACTTGACAATACTCTGCAGACAGGAATTAATTATTGTCAGAGCGAGGCGAGGAGAACCATAGAGCCAGCGGAGGCAGGCAGTCCCCGGCCTCTCCCGGACCTCTCGTCAACACCCAGTGAGTCCACCTGTAGTGTAAGGCAACATTTACATTTTGTATCGTCCCCCATCGCCATAATCGCCGCCTCTTCCGCTTGTATTGTCGTGGTATGGTATCGGGCATTGCTTAGTCGTGCGATGGCGGGGTGATTCCGCGAGACACAGGCGGATAATTGAGTAAAAATGGGGAAAATTGCTGTGGCCCGTGTTGAGGCCGCAAGACATAGTGTAAACAAACTGAGGTGATGTTATTTGGGTTACAAGCTGTGGCTGAAGGCTGCATGCGTGGCGGCGGCGTTTCTAGCCATGTCAGGATATGGGAGTCGTACATGGGGAAAATCTATTCCCGCGGGATAGTTAAATTCATGGGTTAGCTGTAATAGTAAATTACGGCGTGTTCCTACACTATGTACGGGCACTTCGTAAAGACAGCTACGTCCAAATTGGTTCGATAAACTATTTAATATCTGTATTTTTTGTCCAGCCTCGCTACAACAATACCCTTTACACATTCATATAAATATTTTGTGGATTAAGTTTAGTTTAGCAGTGTAGGAAGTAGCCCGTGTACCTAAAGACACACACACACCAGTTATGGTGGGTCCGTCTAATTACCGCAAGCTACCACAAGCTTCACAAAGCTTTCTAGCAATACGTTAGTAATGAATAAATATGTTAAACCAAATCTAACCAATGCTTGGATCGTCAACTTGATTGGCGTCACCAGCTCTTTGTTTTCGTCTAATTTCTTTATAAAAAGATACTTTTTCAGATTAAAATTGTTTTTTTGTGTTGTACATTCAGCACCAACATTATAATGAGTAAATATATCATACTTATTCATTACTAACGTATTGCCAGGAAGCTTTGTGTAGCTTGTGGTAATTAGACGGACCAGCTATGGTTTCCAGCTTATTTTCTGGGACAGGAAGCTTATAAGGATGTGACTCGTCTTAAATGGTGCTAGGGGAAGAGAGGCATTAGATGTGTGCCCAAATGGTCTCGCTGCCTAGGACACTTAATCAGGACACATCTGTTGATTTTGTGTTCTGTCTGATCACTATTTAGTGATTAATTAGATTAATTAGAAGACTTAATTAGATCAAAAATTTCACAAAGTTGACATCTACAAACGAATTATCTCAGAATTCGAGCCAAAGACTTGCTTCACGGTATATTGTACTCTAATAGCATAGCACTCTGAGCCTATTTGGTACAGAGTGCAGTGGCGTGTGGACCATCGTTCAACTAATGTGGCTTACCATAAGCCTACAAAAAGATTAAAAATGGCACCAAAATAAGATGCACCAATGAATTGTTAACCTTTATTTTTCTAACCTCGGATAGAACATAAGAATATAAGAACATAAGAACAAAGGCAACTGCAGAAGGCCTATTGGCCCATACGAGGCAGCTCCTATTTATAACCACCCAATCCCACTCATATATATGTCCAACCCATGCTTGAAACAATCGAGGACCCCACCTCCACAATGTTACGCGGCAATTGGTTCCACAAATCAACAACCCTGTTACTGAACCAGTATTTACCCAAGTCTTTCCTAAATCTAAACTTATCCAATTTATACCCATTGTTTCGCGTTCTGTCCTGTGTTGATACTTTCAATACCCTATTAATATCCCCTTTGTTATGTCCATTCATCCACTTGTAAACCTCTATCATGTCACCCCTAACTCTTCGCCTTTCCAGTGAATGCAAATTAAGCTTTGTTAATCTTTCTTCATATGAAAGATTTCTAATTTGGGGAATTAACTTAGTCATCCTACGCTGGACACGTTCAAGTGAATTTATATCCATTCTATAATATGGTGACCAAAACTGAACTGCATAATCTAAATGGGGCCTAACCAGAGCAAGATATAGCTTGAGAACCACACCAGGTGTCTTGTTACTTACGTTGCGATTAATAAATCCGAGTGTCCTATTTGCCTTATTACGAACATTTATGCATTGATCCTTTTGTTTTAAATTCTTACTAATGATAACTCCCAGATCCCTTTCGCAATCCGACTTCGCAATCTGAACACCATCTAGCTCGTATCTTGTAACTCTATCATCATTACCTAGCCTCAGAACTTTACATTTATCAGCATTAAACTGCATCTGCCAGTCCTTTGACCAACATGCTCGAGAAATTTGAGAGAGTGCTAGTAAATATACTGACTTGATTTGCCTTCCTTACATGCTCGAGATTTTGCTTGTCTGGCTTTAGTCATTGGCCACTATCCTTAGTTTGAGTAAGGATTCTTGAGGTTTGCATATGTACTGTTAGAGAGAAATTTATATAGCATTTATTTTAGCAGTTTCAGCAGTTATAGCAATTTCAGAAAGATGTATCTAGACAGTTTTTATAACAGTTGTTGCTTTGTTACTCATTTCCCTATTCTATAATAAGAGTTGTATACAATATCTGTTTCAGCACCAAGCATTATTAACTGGACAAAATAAATTGTTGAATACATAAATAGGTTTGGATGGTGAGGTTAATCTTGCAGGGGCTAGGGAGTATGGCCCACACCACATGACTTGCCTAGCTCCACCCACTTGATACAGCACTCAGTATGGGCAGTCATCCCATAATGTTATAAGAACATGTGCAAGTGGTTTCAGGTTACATCATTGGAATGTGTTCATTGGAGAGTACCCATCATATTACAGCAAGGGTAGACCATGAAAAAAATCTTCCTGGGACAACCAGACTGATGTTTCTGTGATGGCATTTCACCACTGTTTCTGTCTTGGAAACAAATACTTCATGTCGACTTGGCTATACCCAATGATTCCCGTATTTGCTTGCATTGGTGGCCTGCTTCCTTTAAAGCAATGGTTTCTTTGCATAGTTCCTTGGTATGTGCTATAAGAGCAATGTCATACCACATGAACCACTGATGAGCACAAAAAAGTCGACGGCCATGGAGCAAAATGCAGTACAAAATCGCTGACAATGACAGCCAGGTCACTGGCTCTGATATTGTGGTTGCAGACAGCTAATGCCTGGAGTACATCTAATTACCCAAAGCCTCCTAGCATTACATAAGTAATGAAATTATATACTCACTCGCTATAATATTGGTGCTGAATGTAGGACTTGAAAAAAAAACTTTTTACTCTGAAATATTTAGTGAAATTAAATGAAATTAGGTAGCAGGTGATGCCAACAATCCCAGCAACAATGTTGTGGATAAACGTGTCTAAGATGTATTGTTGGGTGGCATATAAGCCTCTCCTGTACCTAACCTAACCTCATCTCGCCTTGCATTTAGGACAATATATCTTGGATAAGTCGCTTCACAACATTGTCACTTGGATCGCCAACTTCCTATGGTGTCACCTGCCACTTAGTTTCAACTAATTTCATTATGAAATGAAAGAGTAAAATGTTTTATCATGCTTTACATTCAGCACTAACATTATAGTGAGTATCATATTTCTTCATTACTTATGTAATACTAGGAAGCTTTGGGTTGCGCTGAGTATTAGACGGACCCAATGCCTGCCATGTAGCCATTGCATATTTGTCTAAAATCTTTCTCCCGCAAGCTTCTTTAATTTTCGCACTTTACGAGTACTGTGGAGTAATTTATAGGTAAACTTTAGATTCATGCCATTGGCATTTTCCTAAGCTATTAAAAGTAATTTTCTCTTTGGACAGCAAGTAGATTATGATAAAGGATTGACAATATTTAAGGTTGTTTAATTTACAGTATTTTTTTTTTTTCAGCACAATGGTGAAGGTGTATAAACCTGGCCGTGTGGTCATCCTCCTCACCGGAAAGCAAGCTGGTAAAAAGGCAATTGTTATAAAGAGTAATGATGATGGTACACAAGATCGACCCTACGAGCATGCCTTAGTTGCTGGCATTGAATGTTACCCTCGCAAAGTAACGAAAACCATGAGCAAGAAAAAGATTGCAAGAAGGTCAAAAATTAAGCCTTTTGTCAGGGTAAGTCAATCTCAAGTTCTGTTTCATATTAATAGTCTACTGTTCGTTGTGTACTGCAGTGTAGTGTAGAGAGGTGTTAGTGTTTGGAAGGGGAGTCCTCTTCCATTATAACATCAGGTAGTGATGACTTTTCTGGGGTACTTTCTCTCCTACGTTTCGCCTGCATATCATTAGGACCTGCTTGTGGCTCACTGCTTGGTTTTTGTCACTAAAAACCTGTCTAGCGATACTTATTTTTCCCTATGTTGTAACGCTTGTCTGAAGTGAGACGGCTCAGTCATTAAAAAGGTTAACACAATGCCCTGCTACAGCTTGATTTAGGTGTGCCTTTTCAACAAAAGTTTGCATTTCTTCCCATATTGTGCACCATTTCTTAATTGTAGATGAAGGGAAATTTTCTACTGCCTTCTCCTCCCCCTGAAGAAATTCCTAAAGTGCTATCACCTGCTAGCTCCTTGTTTATTCAAATTAATAATTAACTTTCTACCTCAAGTGTTTGTGTTCTTGTTTCGTGATTGTTGTTATGCCTTTTGCCACTTTAGCACTCACAATGTCCTTTTTCTTAGCAATTATGGTGTATATCGTCGACATGGATTTGTTGTACTGCCTAGCTAGTTCAACAACACTCGTACAATGTTTAGAATGATCTGTTTTTTCATCTATGTTCATCCTCAAAATTGTTTTCTTGGGTTGAACTTTACTACTGACTTTCTTGGGACCCATGGAGTGATATATAATAAAGAGCTTTCATGTTAAAAAACAAAAATGCAGGCAATGAAATTCTTCACAAAGGATTCAAGCTCGGCCACAGTTGTCACTACGTGGGATAGACTTGTAATCAACGCCACTCGCTCGTTCGACCCATACGGATTAAACCGTCGTACACCAATTCAAGTTTTACGATTAATTTGCCGTTTACCAAAAAATTTGTACTGTAGGGCAGTTGTCAACTGAGGTTCCACTGTATACTGAAAGCTTATATGTTGAGCACCAAATTTACATAGGGCTTCTTGGTGCAGTGAAGTCGGTTTACCCATAATTACACAAAATTTGTTTAGGCGTTAGATATGACCATGTGATGCCTATTATTCTTTAACACTTTTCGCGTGCCACAGACGACGCTCACGTCACTCATTTTGGTCCCGTTGCC
>WNGS01116719.1:0-21972 GCA_020271785.1 Procambarus virginalis
AATGAAGCTTTTGAGTTCAGGATTGGCATTACAGTACAGCGTTTTATATATGTATGATACACATGAGAGAATGTGCAGTGACTTAATATCTAACATATTCAGAGATTTGAGTAGGGGTACCGAGTGATGTCTGGGGCCAGAGTTGGATATTGTCCTAATAGCAGCTTTATGTTGAGTAATTAGAGGACGTAAATGATTTTGGGTAGTAGAACCCCAAGCACAAATACCATAGTTGAGATATGGATAGATGAGGGAGTAATAGAGAGTCACCAGAGCAGGTCGGGGAACATAATATCTGATCTTAGAAAGAATGCCAACAGTTTTTGAAACTTTTTTTGATATATTTAGAATGTGTCCCTGGAAATTCAGCTTGTGGTCAATGAGAACGCCAAGGAACTTGCCATCTAATTTGTTACAAATTTGGGTATTGTTTATTTTGAGATTTATTTGATTAGAGATTATTAGATTATTATTAGATTAGTTTGGAACAGGGTGTAGATACTTCCACCCCAAATTATGTCAATCCTCAATTAGGGACAAAAAATGCTACAATCTTCAGTGTCCGGAATTCCACGTAAGAGGTACACGGCGTTATAGACGGGAAGATCAATATGACACTACTGACAATTTTTTAGAGGAAGGCAGAAACAGCGTAGAAAATATAAGGGAGAGGAACAGCCAGATGGAACCACTACAGGATTACAGAGGGGAGGGAAGATACCCACAAGACTGGAATACACATTACCAACGAATACACAGGTACTACACCACACAACACCCGCCCCACTACCGAAACTGGACGAATCACTTCGAAAACAACACACCCTGGACGCAAACACAGTGGCCTCCTTACCGGAGCCTCAGATATTAACACCAAGTAAGGCAACCGGCACTTCCACTACCACGATAACATCATTTATATTTGCCAACATTCAAGGTATAAAAACACGCAATTCCAACAAAGTTCACTTTATAGATGGTCTCCTTCATGAGGCAAATGCAGTGTTTGCAGCCCTAACAGAAACCCACACAAAGGACTATCATGATGGTGAAATATGGATCTCAGAGTACAATCTTTTCAGATGTGATAGGAAACACCGACTTCAGGGTGGGGTCAGCCTATACATCAAAGACACACTCATCTGTACTGAGCTGCTAAACACCTCAAATGATATGGTGGAAGTGCTTATAGTCAAAATAGAGATCCTAAATGTAGTTATTGTCCTTGTATATAAGTCACCGGAGGCAAACCCTCAGCAGTTTAAAGACCAACTAATGAAAATAGAACACTGCTTGGAAAACCTCATAAATCCAGCTCCGAACATCATTCTGCTTGGAGACTTCAACCTACGGCACCTGAAATGGAAGCACCTGGCTAATACAGTAATATCAGAAAGAATACCAGGAAGTAGCCTTAATGAACAGGCACATGCAAATGACCTGCTACGGATGTGCGACAGGTTTGCCTTAAACCAGCAAATAGTAGAACCAACTAGGAAGGAGAACACGCTGGACCTCATTTTCACTAATAATGATGAATTGATCAGGAACATAATGATTACAAATACCTGTTACTCAGATCACAACTTAATTGAAGTTATGACAACCATGGGGAATAGACCTTCAAAACCAGTCCAGATTCCCGGTGGAGGAGATTTCAGCAAATTCAACTTCAACAATAAACAGATAAACTGGGAGCAAATAAACCAGGACTTCACAGAAATAAACTGGGAAGAACAGCTAGAAAATGCGAACCTGAACCAGTGCCTGAAAAAAATAAGCTCAGTAGCACTAGAAATATGTACAAACCGCATCCCCCTAAGAAAAAAGAGGAAGAGATGCAGATTGGAACGAGAACGTCGTTCCCTATATAAGCGAAGAAAACGAATCGCGGAACAACTTGAGAGTCACACCCTATCTCAGGAACGGCGAAGAAGGCTAGGTAGCGAAATAGGAAAAATTGAACTCAAGCTACAAGAATCATACAAAACGCAGGAGAGGCAAAGAGAGCAAAAGGCCATCAGTGAAATAGAGAGAAACCCGAAATATTTTTTCTCCTATGCAAAATCAAGATCGAAAACCACATCTAGTATTGGGCCCCTGCGAAAGGAAGATGGAACTTTCACCGATGACAACAAAGAAATGAGCGAGCTACTGAGGAAGCAGTACGACTCGGTTTTCAGCGAGCCATTAAACGCACTAAAGATCGGTAACCCAAATGAATTTTTCGTGGATATGATACCAACATCAAATCATATATCAGACATCATCCCCCCTGGACTTTGAAGAAGCCATAAACAGTATGCCTATGCACTCTGCACCAGGCCCGGATTCTTGGAAATCCATATTCATCAAGAACTGCAAAAAAACACTATTGCAGGCCCTCCACATTCTGTGGAGACAAAGTCTAGATATTGGCGTTATTCCTGATATACTAAAAACAGCAGAGATAGCACCACTTCATAAAGGAGGAAATAAGGCAGAGGCAAAAAATTACAGACCGATAGCGTTAACATCGCCATCATTAAAATTTTTGAGAGAGTGCTAAGAAGTAAGCTCACAAAATACATGGAAGCACAGCATCTCCATAACCCCGACAACATGGTTTCAGAACAGGGCGCTCTTGCCTGTCGCAGTTGCTGGACCACTATGATATGGCATTAGATGCTATGGAAGACAAACAAAACGCTGATGTAATTTACACAGATTTCGCAAAAGCTTTTGATAAATGTGACCATGGTGTTATTGCACATAAAATGCGCTCAAAAGGAATTACCGGAAAAATAGGCAGATGGATCTACAATTTCCTGACCAACAGAACCCAATGTGTAATAGTCAACAAAATAAAATCCAGCCCATCAACCGTTAAGAGCTCAGTCCCCCAGGGTACTGTGCTTGCCCCAGTACTTTTTCTCATCCTCATATCGGACATAGACAAGAACACAACCTATAGCACTGTATCATCCTTTGCAGATGACACCAGGATCTTCATGAGAGTAGGCAACATAGAGGACACGGCAAACCTCCAGTCAGATGTAGATCAGGTCTTTCTATGGGCTACAGAAAATAATATGGTGTTTAACGAAGATAAGTTCCAGCTCATGCGCTATGGAAAAAATGAAAATATAAAAACGGAAACCACGTACAAAACTCAGGCAAATCATAACATAGCACGAAAAGGCAATGTAAAGGATTTGGGTGTACTCATGTCGGAAGACCTTACCTTTAAAGAACACAATAAAGTAGCCGTCACAACTGCACGAAAAATGACGGGTTGGATAACAAGAACTTTTCACACTAGAGATGCTATACCGATGATGATACTTTTCAAAACGCTGGTGCTCTCTAGAGTGGAGTACTGCTGCACAATGACAGCCCCTTTCAAAGCTGGAGAAATTGCTGACCTGGAGAGCGTGCAGAGATCCTTTACTGCTAGAATCCACTCGGTAAAACATCTAAACTATTGGGACCGACTAAAGAGCCTAAATCTGTACTCCCTTGAGCGCAGGCGGGAGAGATACATAATAATTTACACATGGAAAATATTAGAGGGGCTGGTCCCAAACCTGCACACAGAAATAACATCACATGCGACCAGAAGACATGGCAGGATGTGCAGAATACCCCCGTTGAAAAACAGAGGTGCAACTGGTACTCTGAGAGAGAACTCCATCAACATCAGGGGCCCGAACTGTTCAACACGCTCCCGCTACACATAAGGGGCATAACTGGCAAACCCCTCACAGTGTTCAAGAGAGAACTGGATAAGCACCTCCAAAGGATACCTGATCAACCAGGCTGTCAACTCGTACGTCAGGCTGCGAGCAGCCGCGTTCAACAGCCTGGTTGATCAGTCCAGCAACCAGGAGGCCTGGTCGATGACCGGGCCGCGGGGACGCTAA
Organism: Procambarus virginalis; assembly: GCA_020271785.1. Lineage (NCBI taxonomy): Eukaryota > Metazoa > Arthropoda > Malacostraca > Decapoda > Cambaridae > Procambarus > Procambarus virginalis. Next base: position 3,903 of record WNGS01116719.1, read on the forward strand.
GCCCTGGAAGCACTTCAAGGTATACTCAAGGTAGGTATAGAGGATTTATTGCCAGAATATAGAAAGTTTTGTCAATGTTAAGGGTGAGTTTGTTGGCAGTTAGCCAAAGATGGACTTTATTTAGCTCAGTATTTACTGTGGCATTTAGAGCAAGGGGGTCAGGACTGGAGTAAATGAAGGTTGTGTCGTCAGCAAATAGAATTGGTTTGAGGTGTTGGGAGGCATTTGGAAGGTCATTGATGTAGATGAAAAAGAGGAGAGGGCCAAGTATGCTGCCCTGAGGAACACCAATATTGATGGGTATAGTGGGAGAAATTGAATTATTCACAGAAACATACTGGAGCCTGTCAGTAAGGTAAGATTTGAGGTATTGCAGTGAGTGTCCTCTGACTCCATAATGATGTAATTTAAGAAGAAGGTTTTGGTGGTTGACAGTGTCAAGTCAATCTAGTGAAGAGGAGTCCTTCGTGTTAGTTATATATGCATTCTCTGCTTGAAACTTAAAGTAAATATGTCTTTTATGATAGTAGAATTAGTTTTATAATAGCAAGATATTATACCCATAGTTATTAAGTATATAAACACTGGTGAACATGAAATATGAGAGAAGGTGATGAGCCCTGCCTGATGGGATCATTTACTATCACCAAATGCCCCTGTTCACCTAGTAGTAAGGGTGTACCTTAGCTATACATACCCTTTTCTAATTTATGTAGTTTGGTTTTATTTTGAAATTAAATCTGGGTGAGACATAAAATAAAAATATGCTGCACAAATGATATTAGGTAAGGAAAAGGATAAAAATGTCAAAAACTTTATTCACTGAATGCTTAAAGCTATAATTATGACTATAAAGACTGTGGGGGGTTTTCTTTTTTTTTACTGTCACGACTGCAATGCGTACGTCGCCAATGTACATGTGGCAGACGCTTCACGAAGCAGTCGGAATTAGCAGAATAGAAAATACGAGAGCAACCGTACAGGGCCTGGGAGCAAGGTCGAGTTAGAGTCCTTGTGGGTCTCTTCTCAGACTAGCCTCACCTGGTCCTGCTCCACGTTGGTCGTTGGAATCTCCTCAATGATGTAACACTTTAAGGGACTCCTAGGGTCCTCATCAAATTTATAGTTTAGTGACTTACAGGCAACTCGGTGTTGAAGACACTTAGAGCTGAAGGCTGGAGTAATATTGGCAGTATTCAGAAGTGGTTCAACGGAAACACCGCATAAAGCTTAACAGTAGTTTATTTACTAACTTAACCACTAATACACAGGGTGCTTGATTTACTTTCGATTGGCGTCAGCAAAGCTATGGTTGTATTAGCGAGACTCTTGCCGTCTGGCTAATCGACTCGTATCCACTCGTGGAGAAACACCTAACTTAACACAGTTGACAGCCAATCACTAACACGGCAACCTAACTGCCGGTATGCAAAGGGATCACAAGAGTTCCAACCGGATACTCGGTAATGAAGATATGCAATAAACACAATAATAATCACACAATAACTAAATGTGTGGTGTATGTGAAGCTCACATCCACAGACGAGTGAAATGCTGTGATACCACACAGATAAACACGCATACACCGTCGATTCACCTATAACTTGCGACAGGTATAAGAAGGTGAGAACTGTGGTTGATCCCTCAGATCAACACAGACACAATAAAACAATGACAAGATCTTGTACTTACAGATAAGGTACCTTTCCTTACGCATTCACTCAGACTCGTTTATACAAGCACTCGTAGGTGGCCTGACAGCTGGTTTCGCTCGTAGAGACACGGAGGGTACTTGCAGTATCTTGAGATGATTTCGTGAGTAGGGCGTGCTGTATGCTTAACAGACAGACACACGCGCACACACTGGCACTGACGGTGCGTGAGGTGGTGACGTCACGTAGGAGCTAGGGCGGCGGCGGGCGCTCGAGGTACTGAGGTACACGCTCAGGATGAGTGGCGGTACCATGCACTACACTGTACACTGTGGTAATGTCACACACAGATTACTTAGGCGGCGGCACTGCCTTAGTTCACTCTAGGTCACTCACGACGATCTTTGTCACCAGGGGTTACCTGATACCAGTCTGTTTCGCTCTGGAGATTTGTCACTTTAGGCTTCTAAACCATATATTCGCACTCGTGATTCTGGCGAGTGTGTGGTATATCGCAAAGACGCTGAGTTAACTTGACGGTGAGGGTTAGATGGTGTTCAGTCTATTGGCCGGTAGAACAGAACACGTCCACTTTGCAAGAGATCCCTCACAAGAATGAGTTTGCAAGGGTGCCGGGCATCTCGTGGCACACAACACAAAAGGAGTTACAATTTGACCAATAGCATTGCAGCAAATGAGCGGGAACCAATCATATTAGCTCGTTCGATGAGCAGTAGCAGGAGTGACGTCATGAACACGTCATAGCTGTTATTCAGCATCGCGCCGGTTGACCCCAGAGGTCAGACGCTGCTGGCGTCTCCCCTCGGTCCCACGCGGGCACCAGCCATGTACTCACTGACCCTTGGTGGGCAGTATGCTTAACTCTTTCCTGTATCTACTTCCTGCCTGGACATACGGCGGCCTACGTATCATAAAAGTGTTCCTGGTTAAGTGGGCATTCTGGAGATACCCAACATGCCAGAAAACTATCCAGGATTAAGGGAAATAGGCTTTGTGCACAAGATCAGTGCACTGTGCACTGCAATGAGCCATTCAAGTCAGCTGTGGGAGGATCTTGGGAGACATACTCCCACAAAGACTATTAAATAAGAGAGAGGGAAGTTGGGGTCCAAGACCTCTTCCTGTTATACAATTTGGGTGTGAAACAAGTAATTATCAAAAGAAGGCACCATGCCGGGATCGAAGGCTATGTAGCAGTAAGGCAGTGAGGTGAGGCAGCTACTTATTTGAGAAATGCTTATTTTATTTACCTTATAAGCTGAGGCAACTTATTTTATTTGAGGAATACTCAGCTGATTCCTCTACATTTAGCATGGAACAAATTTGTGTCCAAGACCTCTTCCTGTTACATAATTTGGCTGTGTAACCAAACTAGAAGTGCTCTACAAATCAAGGGACCCAGGGATCCAACATTATGTTATCATTATCAACTGATAATGTTAACATTATGTCAACATTATCAAGGGAACCAAGGGATCCAACATTATGTTTGTAAATCAACTGTATGCACTTTTCCTGAATAAAATGTATTTATTATTTATTTTTTAATCAGTAAGTATTAAAAGAAGGCACCAAGCTGGGAAGGCTATGTAGCACCATTGTGTAACAATAAACCAAATTTTTTTTTAACAAATAATGCACCTGTATGGTAAAACAAATCCTGTCAGCTGTAAAAATATTGATGCGTTATTTAAATGAAAAATATAATGAAAGAAATATTACTGGTTTATTTTTATCCTATCTTTTTGTACTGTACAGTATATCCAAGGAAGTGAAAAATTGAGACATAATGCACAATTTAATGAATGATTAGCATGGATTAACAGTTCAAAAGAAATATGACTATTACATATCAACATGAGATCTTAATGATCCATTGTCAACATGATTTAATAAGGATAATACAGTACTGTATTTGTAATAATACAAATTATAATTTAAAATCTTTATTACTTTTTTTTTATTAAGAAGATTAGGTATACACAGCAATGTGCTGCTACCCTATTCTATATGGAATATTACACAGTGTAGATACAAAACTAGCTATAAGTTTATCTAATACTCCCATCTCACAGGATGGTTAGACATACTGTACATGGAATCAAGTTAGAAAATACCAGCCTCAATACAAAAAATAAATCAACTCTGACTAAACAACTCTTCTCAATTTTCACAAGAGGTAAGCACTGAATCATGGAAACATTATATTATAATTACTCTTACCAGTTTCTACAAGACTCCTCTCAAACAATGTATTTTTAAACACGTTTAGGTATACACAGCAATGTGCTGCTTCCCTATTCTGTATAAAGGACCACACAGTGTAGATCAAAAACCATCTACAAGCTCATCCAACATCCTCACCTCACAGGATGGCCAGTCATACATGGAATTAGGAGAGAACAAAATACTTAATGCTGATCTATTAGCCTCCACTGGCAAAATCTGGGTGCAGCACAAGAATATCTTCCAATATTCCTGAGTGTATGAAGTAATTACAGAGCTCAAAATACCTCATACCATTTGGTATGAAGTCACTGATAACAGGGCAATCACAGATATGGTGTTGGAGAGTATGTTCTCTCAAGTAGGACTGAAAACAGATGTTTTTTTCCACCAAGAGGGCTATAAACCCATGGAACCGCCTACCCGCTTTCTGTCCTCTTCGAGGCCACTACATAGTTAGTGGCCCATGGGTGAATTCAGTAAATATATACAATAATTGTCAGCGCATCTTCCGAGCAACAAGGACAGCTACGCAGTATCTCTTAGAATTACGTAGGTAAACAACAAATGTAACATATTTGTTTACTACAATGTCGGTGCTGGCTGTAGAAGTTCAAAAAACATTGTTTTACTTCGAAATATACTAATTTTATAAGAAAATTCGACGTAAATAGGAGGCAGTAGAGCTCCGATAAGCCAGCGCTAAATCTTCAATATGAAGAATGTTGCTGCTCTCTGATTGGCCAAACGAAACACAGTAGTGACCTCTATCGGCACGCAGGTGAACCAACAAATTTCTTCCTAAGTGCACCTTATTGAATTGCACCTAAGCATCTTCTTAGGGCACACTTAGGAACCTTCGTAGCAAACCCACTTATGAAGAAATACACGGAGCTTCCTGAATCTAGGTCCAGGAGTCCGGCTCCGCCCACCCGGGAGAACGGTTGCCAGGTACAGCTGCCGGCTCTAATTCCTGTGCAGAGCCACCTGGACGTAGTGTTCGTAGCAGCTGGATACCAAATACTTCACCATCTGCCAAGCACCGAGTGCACCACGGGACCAGACGACAGGTGTCTGTTCAACCTGCGCCTGCCCGTCAGGTGCCAGGAACCTGTCTCCCGGAGGTGTTGACACAACACTCGCCATACCTTTCACACCACCATGAAGAGCAGTTGCCAAATGCTGCAATCAGTCCCACTCGCTGTTCAGAGCTATCTGGAGGTGATGTTCGCTCCAGCTGGCTGCCAAACTCACTACCTTTACATTACGAAGTGCACAAGGGGACCGGTACCAGACCGAAGACTCCTGCCATCATCCCAGCTCCCCCACAAGAACCAGGTGCTGCATCTTCTGCCAGTGGTGGGCCTTCCCCTGATGTAGAGTGGCCACTTCCTGGTTCTGGGATAATGTCACCTACTGTGAGACCACCATCCATAGCTGGACCCCACAGTCAACTGGAAGTGGGGGATAAGGAACTAGATCAAAATGAGACAGATCGCAACCTCAGCCTCCCTACCACCTCGCCCTTGGGTTGCTCCACTGTTCAAGCAGTGGTTGCCCTTCGTGACCGGTTGCAGGAACACCAGCAGCAGTCACAGCAGCAAACGGAGCGGCTGCAAGAGCAACTCCAACATGAGAAAAAATCCACCAGCGATATTTCGATGATGCTCACGCGTATGAGGGGACTTGTAAGCAATGACTGCCAAACTTCCCCTTCCACCCCTGAACCCTCCAAACATGTGTTCGCTTGCCCATCAGGAGAAACTTCTAGTGATCTTGAAACCTTGTGTAGTGGAGCCCTTCCACGCAAGTTAACTGCCAAAGTTGTGCTAAAGTATGTTCAAAACGACACTATAGCCGGAAATGACCGACAAATTGTACTAGACCATTGGAAGCAAATTGTGACATTGGTAATGTAGATTATCCCAATAATATACTCGCTCCAAATGCATTGTTAATATTCCTGTCAACCTTTGGAGATGAATGAGGTGAGGTGTTGCCCTGAGCAACCCGGTGAGGTGTTGCCCGAGCATATAAGCGGCAGAATAGCAAACATTAACTACACCATTTGGTCACCATTTGGTCCGGGAGACATCTCCTGTCACGCAGGGTGCAGTCGCGCCTCCACAGATCTCCAGTATCATCTCTTGATACTGGTAATGGCTCAAAAGGGCCACCACTTACGGGCTATTCATGCCCGTGCCACCTCTTGGGTGGCTTAATCTTTATCAATCATCAATCAATCAACATTAACTAGTCTACTTTCAAGTGTGGTCTAGAGCAGACACTTGCGAGATACTGTACCGACGCTCAGTGCGCTCAACTCACACTAAAGTACCACCTGCGTACTTCTGTATATTCGACCAAATATATATATATATTCTCTTAGTGTCTGTGTTTATTGTCACCATACTTTACGTAACAAAAGAACCGTTACATTGGTGACCCCGGAGAGTTTCGATGATACCCAGCCACGATGGACTACAACATGGATTCTCACTAGACCTTCACTCCTGCTGTTGCCTACTGTGGACCACATCATGTAACATAAGATTTCACCTGGGCTGTACAGAAGTATCTCCAGGATGCACAAAAAGGCAAGGAATTTACTGGGTCTGCAAAGATGACAGATTAATGTTAGAGAACATAACTAAACTGATGAAAAATATTCCCGAGTCACAGAGATTATCACTCACAGACAAGCTACCAGTGATATATGCGGACTGGGAAAAGACAACATTCGTTAACGACCAAAACCCAGGAACAGATAGTTTAGAGAACCGCAGCAGTAATGTGGAGGAAGAGGGTATTGTAGTACATAATAGCAGCAATATTGCAGAGCCAGGTAATATAAACGATGAGAGCAACAGTGAGACAGAGTGCATAAATGAAGGAATTGGGACGAAAAGCGGAGATGGCTCCAATAAAGAAGTAGACAAGACAGACACAGATATAAATACATTGAAAAACGCAAAACCGGAACACATTTGCAAATTCTACGCTAAAGGAATATGCAAATATGGAAAATTAGGAACAAAATGCCATTTTCTGCATCCTCGAAAATGCAGGAACATGTTGGCGAGGGGTACATGCCGTTTTGGAACAGGGTGTAGATACTTCCACCCCAAATTATGTCAATCTTCAATTACGGACAAAAAATGCTACAATCTTCAGTGTCCGGAATTCCACGTGAGAGGTACACAACGTTATAGACGGAAGATCAATATAACACTACTGGCAATTTTTTAGAGGAAGGCAGAAAGAGACTCAAGGTAGAAACAGATCAGAAAATATAAAAGAGAGGAACAGTCAGATGGAACCACTACAGGATTACAGAGGGGGAAGGGAGATACCCACAAGACTGGAATACACATTACCAACAAACACACAGGTACTACACCACACAACACCCGCCCCACTACCGAAACTGAACGAATCACTTCGAAAACAACACACCCTGGACGCAAACACAGTGGCCTCCTTACCGGAGCCTCAGATATTAACACCAAGTAAGGCATCCAGCACTTCCACTACCACGATAACATCATTTATATTTGCCAACATTCAAGGTATAAAAACACGCAATTCCAACAAAGTTCACTTTATAGATGGTCTCCTTCATGAGGCAAATGCAGTGTTTGCAGCCCTAACAGAAACCCACACAAAGGACTACCATGATGGTGAAATATGGATCTCAGAGTACAATCTTTTCAGATGTGATAGGAAACTTCGGCTCCAGGGTGGGGTCAGCCTATATATATAAGACACACTCATCTGCACTGAGCTGCTAAACACCTCAAATGATATGGTGGAAGTGCTGATAATCAAAATAGAGATTCTAAATGTAGTTATTGTCCTTGTATATAAGTCACCGGAGGCAAACCCTCAGCAGTTTAAAGACCAACTAATGAAAATAGAACACTGCTTGGAAAAAACCTCACAAATCCAGCTCCGAACATCATCCTGCTTGGGGACTTCAACCTACGGCACCTGAAATGGAAGCACCTGGCTAATACAGTAATATCAGAAAGAATACCAGGAAGTAGCCTTAATGAACAGGCACATGCAAATGACCTGCTACGGATGTGCGACAGGTTTGCCTTAAACCAGCAAATAGTAGAACCAACTAGGAAGGAGAACACGCTGGACCTCATTTTCACTAATAATGATGAATTGATCAGGAACATAATGATTACAAATTCCTGTTACTCAGATCACAACTTAATTGAAGTTATGACAACCATGGGGAATAGACCTTCAAAACCAGTCCAGATTCCCGGTGGAGGAGATTTCAGCAAATTCAACTTCGATAATAAACAGATAAACTGGGAGCAAATAAACCAGGACTTCGCAGAAATAAATAAATATAAATAATAATAAATATGTTTATTCAGGAAAGGTACATACATAGAGATTTTACATAAGTGGATCGATTTATAGATAGAGCTAGTACATACAATGCCTAAAGCCACTATTACGCAATGCGTTTCGGGCAAGAAAACATTAATATCTAAAACTTAATACTAATTGAACAAAAAGAATAAAATGTTATGAGAACAGATACAAATAAAGGTACAAAAAAAAGGGGGGAACATGACTGAAAAGCAGCACAAATACAATATGTAGACAAACAGCGTTGAATAAAAAAAAAATAAGGCATGGGTTGACAATAGAGGGGTAAGGTAGGTTACAGGGAGTTTATCAGGTAGTGTTTAGTTTTAATCTTAAACTGGTTGAGAGAGGTACAGTCTTTAACATGGTTGGGAAGGTCATTCCACATTCTGGGTCCCTTGATTTGTAGAGCATTTCTAGTTTGGTTAAGTCGTACTCTTGGAATATCAAAACTGTATTTATTTCTGGTGTGGTGCTCATGGGTTCTGTTACAGCTTTCAATGAAGCTTTTAAGGTCAGGATTGGCATTACAGTTCAGCGTTTTATATATGTATAATACACATGAGAGAATGTGCAGTGACTTAATATCTCACATATTGAGAGATTTGAGTAGGGGTACCGAGTGATGTCTGGGGCCAGAGTTGGATATTGTCCTAATAGCAGCTTTGTGTTGAGTAATTAGAGGACGTAAATGATTTTGGGTAGTAGAACCCCAAGCACAAATACCATAGTTGAGATATGGATAGATGAGGGAGTAATAGAGAGGGAAGTAAACTGGGAAGAACAGCTAGAAAATGCGAACCTGAGCCTGGAAAAAATAAACTCAGTAGCACTAGAAATATGTTCAAACCGCATCCCCCTAAGAAAAAAGAGGAAGAAATGCAGATTGGAACGAGAACGTCGTTCCCTATATAGGCGAAGAAAACGAATCGTGGAACAACTTGAGAGTCGCACCCTATCTCAAGAACGGCGAAGAAGGTTAGGTAGAGAAATAGCAACATTTGAACTCAAGCTACAAGAATCATACAAAACCCAGGAGAGGCAAAGAGAGCAAAAGGCCATCAGTGAAATAGAGAGAAATCCGAAATATTTTTTCTCCTATGCAAAGTCAAGTTCAAAAACCACATCTAGTATCGGGCCCCTGCGAAAGGGAGATGGAACTTTCGCCGATGACAACAAAGAAATGAGCGAGCTACTGAGGAAGCAGTACGACTCTGTCTTCAGCGAGCCATTAAACGCACTAAAGATCGATAACCCAAATGAATTTTTCATGGATATGATACCAACATCAAATCATATATCAGACGTCACCCTATCCCCACTGGATTTTGAAGAAGCCATAAACAGTATGCCTATGCACTCTGCACCAGGCCCGGATTCTTGGAACTCCATATTCATCAAGAACTGTAAAAAAACCACTATCGCAGGCCCTTCACATTCTGTGGAGACAAAGCCTAGATACTGGCGTTATTCCTGATATACTAAAAACAGCAGAGATAGCACCACTTCATAAAGGAGGAAATAAGGCAGAGGCAAAAAATTACAAACCGATAGCGTTAACATCGCACATCATAAAAATTTTTGAGAGAGTGCTAAGAAGTAAGCTCACAAAAATACATGGAATCACAGCATCTCCATAACCCTGGACAACATGGTTTCAGAACTGGGCGCTCTTGCCTGTCACAGTTGCTGGACCACTATGATATGGCATTAGATGCTATGGAAGACAAACAAAACGCTGATGTAATTTACACAGATTTCGTAAAAGCTTTTGATAAATGTGACCATGGTGTTATTGCACATAAAATGCGCTCAAAAGGAATTACCGGAAAAATAGGCAGATGGATCTACAATTTCTTGACCAACAGAACCCAATGTGTAATAGTCAACAAAATAAAATCCAGCCCATCAACCGTTAAGAACTCAGTCCCCCAGGGTACTGTGCTTGCTCCAGTACTTTTTCTCATCCTCATATCGGACATAGAGAAGAACACAACCTATAGCACTGTATCATCCTTTGCAGATGACACCAGGATCTTCATTAGAGTAGGCAACATAGAGGACACGGCAAACCTGCAGTCAGATGTAGATCAAGGCTTTCTATGGGCTACAGAAAATAATATGGTGTTTAACGAAGATAAGTTCCAGCTCATGCGCTATGGAAAAAATGAAAATCTAAAAACGGAAACCACGTACAAAACTCAAACAAATCATAACATACAACGAAAAGGCAATGTAAAGGATCTGGGTGTACTCATGTCGGAAGACCTTACCTTTAAAGAACACAATAAAGTAGCCGTCACAACAGCAAAAAAATGACAGGTTGGATACCAAGAACTTTTCACACTAGAGATGCTATACCGATGATGACACTTTTCAAAACGCTTGTGCTCTCTAGAGTGGAGTACTGCTGCACAATGACAGCCCCTTTCACAGCTGGAGAAATTGCTGACCTGGAGAGCGTGCAGAGGTCCTTTACTGCTAGAATCCACTCAGTAAAACATCTAAACTACTGGGACCGACTAAAGAGCCTAAATCTGTATTCCCTTGAGCGCAGGCGGGAGAGATAATAAATAAAATAAAATAAATATGTTTATTCAGGTAAGGTATATACATACAAGTGAGGTTACATTAATGGATCGAATTATAGATAGAGCTAGTACATACAATGCCTAAAGCCACTATTACGCAATGCGTTTCGGGCAGGAAGAACATTAATATCTAGAACTTAATACTAATTGAGCATAAAGAATAAAATGTGTTGAGAACAAATACAAATAAAGATGAGAAAAAGGGGGAACATGACTGAAAAAGCAGCACAAATACAAAATGTTGACAAACAGCATTGATTAAAAAAAATATCAGACATGGGTTGACAATAAAGGGGTAAGGTAGGTTACAGGGAATTTATTAGGTAGTGTTTAGTTTTAATCTTAAACTGGTTGAGAGAGGTACAGTCTTTAACATGGTTGGGGAGGTCATTCCACATTCTGGGTCCCTTGATTTGTAGAGCATTTCTAGTTTGATTAAGCCGTACTCTTGGAATATCAAAACTGTATTTATTTCTGGTGTGGTGCTCATGGGTTCTGTTACAACCAGCAATGAAGCTTTTGAGTTCAGGATTGGCATTACAGTTCAGCGTTTTATATATGTATGATACACATGAGAGAATGTGCAGTGACTTAATATCTAACATATTCAGAGATTTGAGTAGGGGTACCGAGTGATGTCTGGGGCCAGAGTTGGATATTGTCCTAATAGCAGCTTTGTGTTGAGTAATTAGAGGACGTAAATGATTTTGGGTAGTAGAACCCCAAGCACAAATACCATAGTTGAGATATGGATAGATGAGGGAGTAATAGAGAGTCACCAGGGCAGGTCGGGGTACATAATATCTGGATAGATACATAATAATTTACACGTGGAAAATATTAGAGGGGCTGGTCCCAAACCTGCACACAGAAATAACATCACATGAGACCAGAAGACATGGCAGGATGTGCAGAATACCCCCGTTGAAAAACAGAGGTGCAACTGGTACTCTGAGAGAGAACTCTATCAACATCAGGGGCCCGAGACTGCTCAACACGCTTCCGCTACACATAAGGGTCATAACTGGCAAACCCCTCACAGTGTTCAAGAGAGAACTGGATAAGCACCTCCAAAGGATACCTGATCAACCAGGCTGTGACTCATACGTCAGGCTGCGAGCAGCCGCGTCCAACAGCCTGGTTGATCAGTCCAGCAACCAGGAGGCCTGGTCGATGACCGGGCCGCGGGGACGCTAAGCCCCGGAAGCACCTCAAGGTATCAAGGTAAGGATGCCACCTGTCACGGAACGCTGCCAACACCCTCGCCACAGGTATGATTTTCACCGCGATCGTCTCGGCATTTTCATCAACTACAGCTTGCTGCACAGCGAGTGTTACTTACTCATCTGACAGTTTCATCAGCAACTACATCATGTGGTATCTACAGCCTATCCTGCCGACTTTCCGCCGCTGCCAGGGCACTGCTTGTTCTACAGGGACTCCCACGACAGCTGCTCTGTCATCAAATTCATCTACACGTTCACTGCATTCTGATACTCTGCCGAATCAAGTACCTTGCGCAGTACAGGACTTACAGCTTGCATTTCCGACTCTTCGTCGCCTCCAGGACAATTCAGCTCTAGCAGTGATTCTCTCGTTGTCCTAACTACGTGCCTACATTACCTCCTATTGTCCTGGTGCCCGAGCCCATCCGCCCCGGATCTAAATGCTCCACCAGCGACTCAAGGACGCAACAATCATGCACATTCTTCTCTCCTGCTACATCGAGCTTGTCCACACACACTGCCTGCATCTTTTGGTACCGGACTACATGTTCCACAACGACCACGTATTTTTTGTTATATTGTTTTCTTCCATTCCCTGGCAGGGGGAGTCCTGAAGCGAGTAATCCTTATACTCGCTCCATTATCTCATTATCTTAATAGCATAACTAATTAACACTAATTACAGAAGCTACAATCCTTTCCCCAATTACAGGTAATACTCTTCTCACCTTGTTTTAGGGAGCTGAGGTGTAATCACCATAAATGCAAGCGATTTGGTGAATATCGAACAATACCATCTCCTGTCAAGAATGTAGTACTCGGCGTGGGCAGTTCTAATCGACCCAAGACGCTACAGCTTCGACACAGCTGAGCAGACAGCAGACTAAGACCGCATCCAGCTACAACGCTCTCGCTCCCCGAGTTCACACACTCGCAATTCCCAATCGAGCCGCCATGCTCTCCCGCATAGAGCTCCACGACTCCGGCCTCACTCAGCTCTCTGTTCTGCTCCAGGCTTCGTCTCAACGTCTACGACACTGCTGTATCCAGGACTACTAAATAATAGTTTCTGGGAAGCACGTACTCCTGGGTGTGCTAGGGAGTGAAATACTGAGAACGTTTTCCAGCGAAACTGGGCAGGAATGTAGGGCCTAAGCGCTCCCGTCCGTGAGGTGTCACAGATTATACTTCCGCCACCTTCCATGGAATCTCGATGAACCGGAGAGCTTTGTCAGATGTTCGTAATCGCTGCAGAGCAGGGTCTTAACCCTTAAACTGCGCATGGCGTATATATACGCCCTGAGTAACATGTCCGACGGTGCGCATGGCGTATATATACGCCATAGGGTGCCATTCCCGATTCAATGGCCCGCGGCTACACGGGGTTCACAGTAGCTTCCTCAGGGCTCTTGTAAACAGACGCAATTTAAAAAAAAAATCGTGGGCAATATTCTCAGGTGTGAGAGGCACAGTACTGTTGGAGCAACCAAGGCTGGCGCACGCAGCATGAGCGATCAGCATTGCTGTTCAGCTTGTGACCACAGCATCACCGAAAAATGTCAAAATAAATATATAACTGTTATTATTTAGTGATGACAATATTACAGATGACCCGTGACTGTGATATAAATAACCAGGGTTGTGATAATAGCAGGATTGTTGTAATAATTAGCGCTGTGGGAGGAGTGATGCTGAGAGACTGAGGAAGACAGCATCGTTTACTGACTGTGTGGCCACCTGTTATTGTTTACATTCACCATACCAGCTCAGTGGTTCTCTATGGTGAACACAAATGTAGATACTTATATATAATGTGTGTATTAGTGTAATAACAGCAAAAGGATTATGCTGGGAGGAGCCATTTGGGTGACGGAGGTGACGTCGTCTGCACGATTTGTCAAGCTGTTTAGAGGGTGGCCACTATGCTCTTTGGGCGCACTACAAGCTTAGGTGTACAGTTACAGTGCATAAAACATGTAGATATTTATATATAATATGTGTATATAGGGTAATAACACTGAAAACAGTATTGTTGGGGGAGAAAGTTTAGTGCGTGTGACCTTGAATGAGTGAGGGAGCCGCCAGCCGCCAGCTGTGTATACCGACGACTCTTAGTGCCTGAACTAACTATATCAGCTTAGCTGTACAGTTGTGGTGAACAAATATATACATACTTATATATAACGTCTGTATATAGTGTAATAACACCACAAATGGTGTTGGGGGAAAAAGTTTAGTGCGTGTGTTGAGGGAGTGGCAGCGAGTGGCTGGCTGGTGTGTGGCGGTAACTCTTCGTTGCTTTCGACTCTCAATACCAACTTAGTGGTTCGTAATGGTGACCAAAATATGCAAATACTTATATATAACCTGTGTATAGAGTGTAATAGCAGCAAACAGTATTGTTGGGGGAGAAAGTTTAGTGTGTGTGTGACCTTGAATGAGTGAGGGAGCCGCCAGCCGCCAGCTGTGTATAGCGACGACTCTTAGTGCCTGAAATAACTATATCAGCTTAGCTGTACAGTTGTGGTGAACAAAATATATACATACTTATATATAACGTCTGTATATAGTGTAATAACACCACAAATGGTATTGTTGGGGGAGAAAGTTTAGTGCGTGTGTTGAGGGAGTGGCAGCAAGTGGCTGGCTGGTGTGTGGCGGTAACTCTTCGTTGCTTTTCGACTCTCAATACCAACTTAGTGGTTCGTTATGGTGACCAAAATATGCAGATACTTATATATAACCTGTGTATAGAGTGTAATAGCAGCAAAACTGTTTTGTTATTGTTTTATGAACATAATAATTGAATCACTAATATGCACACCATACTTTTGAGTATAGCGATTATTCACCACTTTATTATATAAATATATTACAATACACACTATTGAATAATATTACTGCAAAAAAACTAAGAAAAAATCAATCGGAGACATTGAAACAATTAGGTAATAATATCTTTGTGGCAACTCCCATCTGTCAGCGCGGGTGACGCTGACCGGCCTGGCGACCGCTCTGTCAACGCCCACTTTTTGCCAGACTTCCTCGGTCAATTGCGCCCAAAATATGTGACCTACGATTTTTTTTATTTTTCCCGTGCTCAGGGGACACAAATTAACGTGTTTAGAAGACGAAAAAATTTTTGGAATTTTTTTTTTTTCTTGCGCACAGGGGTGTAAATGTCCCCAGGACCCCTGAGCAGTGTAAGGGTTAAGACCCTGATCTGCAGCGATTACGAACATCTGACAAAGCTCTCCGGTTCACTATTGTGTAATCAGTAAGGGCCCAACGGGAATTCCCGTTGGGCCTTACTGATACACAATCGTCACCAACCCCCATGAAGCTGGGTTTGTCACGACGTGGTTTATGGTGGGTCGAGACACTGCATCGGCTATGACATTATTAGTTCCTTTGACCATGGCGGATATCCAAGGTAAAATTGGGAAGCTAAATCCCAGGTGTTGGCTACTCGAGAGAGTGAGCATCACCCTGGCCACCAGTGCATACAGTGAAGAGGTTTGTGGTCTGTGAGGATATGGAAGTTCCGCCCCTCGAGAAAGGCCGGAATGTTGTATGGCTGGTAGATGGCGAGGCAGTTACCTAGCAAAAGTGCTGTACTTCTCTTCAGGGGGTGACGGCGCGCTGAAAAGGAATGCAATTAGGCGCCCTTCTCCTTCATGAGCTGTTGTAGTACAGCACCAATTGCTGTGTTTGAAGCGTCGATAGAGAGATTGGTGGGAGCGTCGAGACATTGGGTGTGCGAGTAAGGTGAATTCCGCCAGCTTGTGTTATTTATGTCGGGTGAATGCTGTCTCTGCCTGGGGAGTCCACTCCAACGGAAGAGAGGTCCGTACAAGTTGTCGCAGATGTCCTGAACTAATGTGGATGAATCGATGATAAAAATTCATCACGCCAAGAAATTCTTGCAACTTCTTTGGAGTGAATGGGCGCGGGAATTCCTTGATTGCCTCGATTTTCTTCTCTAGTGGTTGGACCCCTGCATGCTGACACACGTGTCCCAAGAAATTCAGCTCTAGAACATGGAAACTACACTTCTCGGAGTTGAGCTGCAATCCGAAGTAGCGCAGACGGGTGAGAAGGAGTCGGAGGTGTAGCAGATGTTCTTTCGGTGAGTACTGGCCACCGCAGATCGTCATGTAGGCGTAAGCCAAAAAGAGCAGGTCCTTAACTACTTGGTCGATGAAGCGTTGGAATGTCTGGGCTGCATTCCGTAGACCCAAAAGGCATTGGACGAATTCAACAGTCCAAAAGGTGTTGTGATCGCTGTTTTCGGAATGTCTGCCGGTTCCACAGGAATCTGGTGAAATGCCCTGTTACGACTCTGGGTTCTTAGATGGAAGCCAGATGTTCAAAATTGAGCTTATTAACGACAACATGGCAGGGCACGCATAGCGAGAGAGTTAGCTGTTTGTAATCACCCCTGCCAGAAGTACGATCTATTTGTGTGGCTCAAAGCATGTAGACTCTTAAACTTGTTGTGGAGATTAAGTAACATTGTTATAAGTTTAACTACCCCGTAGAATGAGGACAGTAGCAATATGAGGCATAAGGGGAATGATGTTTTAACTGTGTAGCTGCATGATCAATTGGGCTCTTCCCGGCACCGACCGCGAGTGCCGCAGGGAGACGCTCTTCTCTCTGGCGGGGGACTGTGTTGTTCGGACCGCTCTCCTCCTTCCTCTTACTTCTGTATTCCTGTGAGCTTAGTTGGTTAAGTACTCCATTACTCATTTTTGTATATTCTGGCATACCTATCGTTATATATGTAGAGTAGTATACCTGGGGTGTAGTAAGGTATATTTAAGTTTTTGTACCTGTTATTGCTAAACTGGGGTCCCAGTGTACCAAGTGGTCCCCTACCCTAGGCTGAATCTAGTGGTTTTAGTAGAGCTTTACCCTAGCTTGTGTTTCAGTGTAAACCTTGCTATCCTGCCTAGGTGAACCAAGGCTTTTAACGTAAGATTGTGTGTTAAAGCTTAGTATTAAATTGTTATAGGTGAGCATATTGTGTATGGGGGGTGTTAAGGGGTTAAAATAATAAGGTTGAACAGAAGTATCCCTTATTCCTGTGTGGGGGTTCAATAATCATTTCCTAGACTAACCGGGTTTAGTAGCAGCATTTGTTATTGTGGATATTTTACTTTGGGGGCCGGGCCTTTTGTTCTCCCATATCTTGATACCTCTAGTCTACTACCCTTACCCCTTAATAGTACCAAGTTCCCCATAGACAACCCCCATAATATTTTATAACAAGTGGTTGGCCGTCCGGGAGGAACTATTATTGTAAAAATTAGATCTTTGAATGCCCAAAACTAAAAAATGCTTGTTTCCGCAGAATGGTTGTGTGCTAGCCTAGGGCCAGCTCATCTGGCAGTACGATATTCATTGCACTGACTGGACACCCCAACTGGATCCTTCACGATTATAGGTTAGTGTGGCTTGTGTTAGGGGCCGTGCAATTTTTGTTTCTTTTTCCAATTTTAATTTTAAATTTTCTGTGGCTAGGAGTTAAAATTTTAGTGATGTCTTCTGACAGGCAGAGACTGGCAGAGGAGCCTTCATTGGGGG
The DNA here is from genome assembly GCA_020271785.1 of Procambarus virginalis. NCBI lineage: Eukaryota > Metazoa > Arthropoda > Malacostraca > Decapoda > Cambaridae > Procambarus > Procambarus virginalis. The sequence goes on from WNGS01116719.1 coordinate 21,600, forward strand.
AAATAAAGAATACTTACCAAGTTCTAATTTAGTTTGTTAGGCAAGGAATTTGGTCTAGAATTAAATGCCGCAAATAAAAAGTGGATTTGTTGAATGAAATACTACAACATTGTATCGATGAGGACTATTGGCCGAGGATACTCCTTTATGCCACCTAGCCAAACATGGAAGTGCAGCTCATACGAGAGAGTGAGTTGCTCTAGAGTTAGCAAGAATAAAATTAGAGGAGCAAAGACTCAAACCGAGGAGGCTAGAATTAGAGGCGACTGCCCCTAGACCTCCACCTGCCGGAGATTCAAACCCAAGGCATTATGAGAAGCATAACTTGCCCGAATTTTCAGAGTCTGATCCTGAAAGGTTTTTCAACCATTTT
>WNGS01116726.1:0-16755 GCA_020271785.1 Procambarus virginalis
CACATAAGGCATAATGATGTACACCTTTGTGGCATCTACTGCATAACCGTAGCTGCACAACACATTTACTGGGTTCATGAGAACCATGCACTTGGTGCATCTGTGTAATTCTTGAAGTTGTTTAATCCTGGTATTAAAGTTAGGATAAACCGTACATTTGTAGGTGAGATGTTCTTGATCGCAGAACAGGCACCTTCTCTCTCTGACTGAATTTGTCCTTTAGTAGACACATCAGTTGTGTGTCAGAGGGAGATACAGTATAAATACCTACACTACCACTCCCCTTTCCAGTGGATGGAGTAGTCTTAGGCTTAGATTTATTGGATTTATTCAAAGTCAATTTGGGTTTGACTGAGATGTCAATGTTAGGTGATTTAGACTCAGGTTAATCTTATCATGAGTCTTCAACCTGTTACTGTTATTCTCAGCCCTCGAATATTTGCTCGAGAGTGAGAAACTCGGTTTTATAATGGAGCAGATTTCTGCTAAGATAATTTGAGGCAAGTTCCTCTGCAAAAGTAACTTGATTGACCATTCTGAAGCTGGTACATCAACTTTAGTACCTAAGGCCTTCACTAGAGACTCTGCTTCTAGCCTGAAGCTTTGAAGTGAGTCTGGTCTGTTACTTGGTGCATTCAGATCTAGCAATTGGTAATAAAGGTTAGCTATACTTAACTCCTGGTTGCAATAATTCAACTTCAGCAGTTTTATAGCTTCCACATAATTACTCTCAGTGAGAGCTATATTATTTATAACCTTTTTAGCTTCCCCTTTGAGAAGACTAATCAGGTATGAAAATTTAGAAATTGGGTCAAGATAAGACCTGTTATGGATATGAACTTCAAATGAAGTCCAAAATGTGTCCCAATTTTCTTCATCCAGCCCTGCAAATGTAGGTAAGTTAAAGTAGGTAGACGAACCTCAGGTAATTGATTACTGGATTGAGACATAGTAGAATTTGTATTGGATTGATGGTTTACTATACTGGATAGTACATCAAATTTATCTTGAGTCTCATCTTCGTGTTGGAAATATTTGCTACAATTTGATCTAATTCCTCTAGATCAGTTTCAGTAGCATTCAGTGAGTTAAGATAAGACTGACTTGCAGATTTAACTTGATCAAACTTAAGATTAGCTACTCTCACTGATGATTCTAGTAGATAGTAATCAATGGGAGTTGCCTTGGACAAGTCATCAGACTTATTAATTAGTCTAGTTAAATGGCCTTTGAGGCCAATATAGGTTCTCCTAATTGCTCAGGAGTAGCCATGTTAGCTTTAAGTCCAAATTTCATAGGACTTGATTGAATATTACTAATGAAGCTGGGATACTTGTTCATTAGTTGATAATTAATATTGAGTATAGCCTGAATTCTGGCTAAATTAAACTCTACCTCACTTTGAGGTTAAATGTCCCTACCTAACAAGTATGTAGCTAAAGATTTTGAGTGGTGTCTGCATGTCACCATTAACTTTCGTCGGCTAGCTCATCTTTATCACCATTAGATGTAATGGTGATCATACAGCAACACTCAAAACCACACACAAAAATAATGAATACACAAATAATTGATATGGGACACTCTAATCAGAGTTACTGTAATGTTGAATCCCACCCTTGGTAGGGTCAGCACAAAAATGTATAATGTATGTACTACTCATTAGTACAGGACTAGTTGTAAGAATTTCTTGGATTGTATCCAGTTCTAAGAGACCAAAATGTGTTTTGGTTTCTGAGAACGGATATAGTTTAATGGTATTGGTATGTATCCAGTTCGATAAGACCAAAATGTTGTTTTTCAGTCTGAGAATGATATAGATTAAATTAAAGGATGGTATCCGGTTCGCGAAGACCAAAATGTTGGGTATCTGGGGCTTGAACTCAGAATTAAATTATTTAATTATTGTATTGAAATAACTCGAAGGACCACCCACTTTTGAGAAAAGAGGGAAAACAATAAAAGTGATCATTGAATGACACTAGAGAACCAGTGTCTATGGAACTCATTTAATGAATAATCACTTGAAATAATGAAGACTGTAATTATTAATTAAAGCCAAAGCCTCAAATATCAACATTGGGGGTTATTTCTAGAAGTTCATATATATCTAGGAACCAGTGTGGTTCGTCACTAGTTCATTGTGGTATTAATAACATGGTAAATCTAACTACAATTTCAAATAATATATGGTAATCAATTATAATCATTAATCATCATTAATCACTGAGCATAAATATTGAGCACAGTTAGAGCATAACATTAATTACCAAATCTGGCAATAATTATTCAATGAAAATTGTATGAATTATTATAGAATCAATAATCAAATTGAATAAATTTGTACGAAAAATGTGTCTTAGCTGTAAGACGATTTCTAACGCCAGTTCATCATTCGTCCTCGTGGTCACGGAATCCCCATAGAGAAAGAACTCGAGGTAAATAACACGATTGATGAGAATCTTGCTGGCACCTCAAATACACGCTGTAAGCAAAGGAATGTAAAGTAGCGATTGACTAGGCTACAAATTATGTTCAGATATTCATGAAACTGAGATGAGTGATAAACATTACTAACATGTTATTTTTGATGTTCATTCTTCCTGACGACAAACTACTCACAAATGTACTACCTACTTTGATGCACCAAAACTAGGAAAATACTTATGTGAGCGTAACAGAGTACTGAGGTCTGCCGAAATTCGCGTCTGCCAGTCTCAATGTTCACTGCTGTGCACACTTAATTACGAGTCCTGGTTCTAATTGTTGACGCGTTATTAACTGACGAGGCACTAGAGAACACATAGGCAAGTAAATTTCACTTATTAACTGGGTATCAACGTAATTCTTGTCGATAAGAATTCCCAGCAACTGCCATGTGCCTCACCCACGCTGCCTCGTGGCCAAGCCTTGTTGAGTAATGGCGTCGCCGCCTCCCTCCTGCCCCGCTCTCGCATTCACCACGGAAATTATTAAACACGAATTATTCTTTTCCGCGCATTATGGATGAAATACGATAATATGAACTGGGTTGCAATTATAGGGATTTAATAATTATAATATTCTCGATAAATGATCTCTAGCGAGAAATGGAGATAATATTTATACTTCTCCAGAGCATTCGATCATAACAGAATAAAAACTGTTACTAAATAATTTCAATTAATAACTCTCGATTTACATTATCAGGAGTCATATTATCAGCAATATGCTCAGATTAAATTATATTACACTACTGTTAGTGGTGTTAAGAACTACTGCAATTAGTAAGGTAATGGTAATTTATCATAATATAATAATGGATGATAAGTGTTGGAAATTTCCAACAACTAGATTCATGGAAACCAATGACCTTCACAATCATGGCCAACATGGATTTAGAGCAGGAAGGTCATGCCTCTCACAGCTACTTGACCACTATGACAAAATCACGGAAGCATTAGAGGAAAAACATAATGCAGATGTCATATACACAGATTTTGCAAAGGCATTCGACAAATGTGACCATGGAGTGATTGCACAGAAAATGAGGTCAATGGGTATAACTGGTAAAGTAGGACGCTGGATACTCAATTTCCTGTCGAACAGATTACAAAGAGTAACAGTCAATCAAGTAAAATCGAGTCCAAGCGCAGTTAAAAGCTCTGTACCTCAAGGTACAGCCCTTGCACCACTGCTGTTCCTTATTCTCATATCCGACATAGACAAAAACACAAGTCACAGCTTCGTGTCATCCTTTGTAGATGATACAAAATCAGCATGGAAACTACCTCTGCTGAAGAAATTGATAAACTACAAACAGATATTAACAAAGTTTTCAATGGGCAGCAGAAAATAACATGATGTTTAACGGTGATAAATTCCAGTACTCAGATACGGCAAAAATGAGGATCTTAAACATAATACAGGGTACAAAACACAATCGAATCTGCCCATAGTAGGAAAACAGCATGTCAAGGATTTGGAAATAATGATGTCCGACGACCTAACGTTTAGGGAGCATAACCAAGCAAGTATTGCGTCAGCCAGAAAAATGATAGGATGGATTACGAGAACCTTCAAGTCCAGAGATCCATCACAATAGTTGTACTCTTCAAATCACTTGCGTTGACCCGTCTTGAGTGCTGCTCGGTACTCACTTCCCGCTTCAGAGCAGGAGAGATTGCTGAAATTGAGGGAATACAGAGAACATAAACGGCACGCATAGACGAGATAAAGCACCTAAATTATTGGGATCGTCTCAAAGCTCTCCATATGTACTCTCTAGAAAGGAGATGAGAGAGATACCAAATAATATACACATGGAAAATACTGGAGGGACACGTCTCAAATCTGCACAGTAAAATAAGAACGTACTGGAGTGAACAACATGGAAGAAAATGCAGAATAGAACCAGTGAAGAGCAGAGGTGCCATGGGCACAATCAGAGAACACTGTATGAACATTAGAGGTCCACGGTTGTTCAACGTCCTACCAGCAAGCATCAGAAATATTACAGGAACAACCGTGGACATCTTCAAGAGGAAACTAGATTGTTTCCTTCAAGGAGTGCTGGACCAACCGGACTGTGGTGGTCCACCTGCGGGCCGCTCCAGCAACAGCCTGGTGGACCAAACTCTCACAAGTGAAGTCTGGCCTCGGGCCGGGCTTGGGGAGTAGAAGAACTCCCAGAACCCCATCAACCAGGTATCAACCAGGTAGTCTCAGGAACCTGTGCACCAGTTGATTGACAGTTGAGAGGTGGGACCAAAGAGCCAAAGCTCACCCCCGCAAGCACAATTAGGTGAGTACACACACACACACACACACACACACACACACACACACCACACACACACACACACACACACAAATGTGTGTGTGTGTGTGTCCTGACAAATCCTATCCTGGCACAACTATAGGAACAGGGGCAAGCATGGCAGCCAGAGGTACCAGGGGAACAGAGAAAAGTCAAGGTGACGAAATGAAGGAAATGTTCGCCCAGTTTCTGGAGGACATCAAGAGTGAGATGCAGGAAATGAAGACCGAAATAAGCAACCTGAAAAGAGAGCTGACAGCAGCCAAGGAGGAGATTAGAGCCCTCAAAGAGAATGGTATCGAGGCTGAGACTCAGAAAATCATCCAGGGAGAAGATGGTAATAGTTTTTTGGATGAGAATGCCACAATAAAAGAAACATTTGCAGAAATGCTAAAAAAAAATAACTCTGAAGTAATGACTGCAGTGATGGAGGTGGCCATGAAAGCAGCCACCTCACAGGAGGTGGCACGCTCCACTAGCCAACTGCTGGAAAGGAACAGATCAGTGGTTGCTGTGGGTATTAAAGAGCAGGAAGGCTCTAACAGGACAGAGTGGAATGACAAGGACAAAGCAGCAGTGAATGAAGTACTGAAGGCACTAAACATGGAAGGGGCTGAGCGTAGCATTGAGAAGGTTTTCAGGCTAGGTTGGTACAACAAAGACCGAGACCGAGTGATAAAGATAGTGTTTGCAAACGAGAGCACAAAGGAGAAGATTCTATCACAGAAGAGCTCCCTGAAAAACATGGTAAAATTCAAAAAGGTATTCCTCCAGAGAGACATGACAAGGGAGGAGAGAGCCATGGCGGCAGAAGCAAGGAAGAGGCGCAGGGCGAGAGGGGAAAACCAGGAAGTCACAGCTCCCACACAACACCCCAGAGGCGAGGGGGAACCCACAACAAGCTACCCAGTAACACAAGGGGGGACAACCCCGCCACCCTCCTCTGCATAGAAAACCCACCTACCCAAACCCTCCCTACCCCCACTCAAATGTTCAGCCAAATCTCCCTCCCCCCACACCCAATCCCCACCCTTCTACCCCTCCCCTCCTCCCGCCGAGTCCTCCCTCCCCCCCTTTCCTTCCTGTCCTCCCTCCCCTTTCACCCCATACCCTCCCTGTCCCTCCCCCTTCACTGGATCCCCCACCCTCATCCCAGTATCCTCTGAGACCCTGTTATCCACCTCGCAGGTCGTCACACCCATGGAACAGCTTCCCCCACCAGCAGAACACTCACCAAGGAGGCGATTTGAGAAGGGACAGAAGAAAGCGAGCCTCAAAGCAATGTACACTAACATCGATGGAATTACAAATAAAGCAAATGAGCTTGGAGAACGGGTGCTAGAGGAAAACCCAGACATAATAGCCCTCACACTGAAACAAAGCTAACGAAAACGATAACAAACGCAGTGTTCCCACAGGACTATTATGTTATGAGGAAAAGAGGGAAGGAAGGGGTGGTGGTGGTGTAGCTCTGCTGGTAAGAAAAGGCTGGGATTTTGAGGAGATGGTTATTCAGGGCTGTGAAGGTTTCAGTGACTACATAGCAGGTACCATAACAAATGGAGGGAAAACAATTATAGTCGTAGTCATATATAATCCACCACCAAATGACAGAAGACCTAGACAGGAATATGATATAAACAACATGGCCGCCATTAACATAATAGAAAGAGCAGCTTCTGTTGCTAGCAGGAATGGAACTGGACTACTAATTATGAGAGACTTCAACCATGGGAAGATAGATTGGGAGAACAGAGACCCGCATGGAGGACCAGAAACATGGAGAGCTAAGCTGCTGGACGTGGCAACAAGAAACTTTCTAAGCCAGCACACTCAAAGAACCAACAAGAATGAGAGGAGAAGATGAACAAGCAATGCTTGATTTGATATTTACCCTAAATGAGTGGGATATAAGGGAAGTTAAGATGGAAGCGCCCTTGGGAATGAGTGACCATAGTGTATTGAACTTTGAGTACCTGGTAGAGCTAGGAATTATCTCCCCCAAAAAAGAACTAGGAATCAAAAGGCTGGCATACCGAAAGGGGAATTATGTACAGATGAGAAGTTTCCTAAGTGAAATACCTTGGGACACAGACCTCAGAGATAAGTCTGTACAGGGTATGATGGACTATGTTACCCAAAAGTGTCAGGAGGCAGTAAACAGGTTCATCCCGGTCCAAAGGGAAAAATCCGAGAAGCAACAGAAGAATCCATGGTATAATAGGGCATGTATGGAAGCAAAGAAACTGAACAAAAGGGCGTGGAGGAACTTCCGGAATAACAGGACACCAGAAAGCAGAGAGAGATACCAGAGAGCCAGGAATGAGTACGTCAGGGTGAGAAGAGAAGCAGAAAAAGTTTTGAAAATGATATAGCAAACAAAGCCAAGACCGAACCAAAGCTACTCCACAGTCACATCAGAAGAAAACAACAGTGAAAGAACAGGTATTGAAACTTAGAACAGGCGGACAGGTATACAGAGAATGACAAAGAGGTGTGTGAAGAACTCAACAAGAGGTTCCAGGAGGTCTTCACAATAGAACAAGGGAGGTCACTGTGCTAGGAGAAGGGAGGTAAACCAGGTGGCCTTGGAAGAGTTCGAAATTACGAGAGAGGAGGTCAAGAGACACCTGCTGGATCTGGATGTTAGAAAGGCTGTTGGTCCAGACGGGATCTCACCTTGGATACTGAAAGAGTGTGCAGAGGCACTTTGCTTGCCACTCTCCATAGTGTATAGTAAGTCACTGGAGACGGGAGACCTACCAGAAATATGGAAGATGGCAAATGTGGTCCCAATATACAAAAAGGGCGACAGGCAAGAGGCACTGAACTACAGGCCAGTGTCCTTGACTTGTATACCATGCAAGGTGATGGAGAAGATCGTGAGAAAAACCTGGTAATACATCTGGAGAGAAGGGACTTCGTGACAAATCGCCAACATGGGTTCAGGGAGGGTAAATCTTGCCTTACAGGCTTGATAGAATTCTACCATCAGGTGACAAAGATTAAGCAAGAAAGAGAGGGCTGGGCGGACTGCATTTTCTTGGATTGTCGGAAAGCCTTTGACACAGTGCCGCATAAGAGGCTGGTACATAAACTGGAGAAACAGCCAGGTGTAGCTGTTAAGGTGCTCCAGTGGATAAGGGAGTACCTAAGCAATAGGAAGCAGAGAGTTACGGTGAGGGGCGAGACCTCCGATTGGCGTGAAGTCACCAGTGGAGTCCCACAGGGCTCTGTACTCGGTCCTATCTTGTTTCTGATATATGTAAATGATCTCCCGGAGGGTATTGATTCATTTCTCTCAATGTTTGCGGACGATGCCAAAATTATGAGAAGGATTAAAACAGAAGAAGACTGTTTGAGGCTTCAAGAAGACCTAGACAAGCTGAAGGAATGGTTGAACAAATAGTTGTTAGAGTTTAACCCAACCAAATATAATGAAGATAGGTGTAGGAAGCAGGAGGCCAGATACAAGGTACCATCTGGGAGAGGAAATTCTTCAGGAGTCTGAGAAAGAAAAAGACTTGGGGGTTAATATCACGCCAGACCTGTCTCCTGCAGCATATATCAAGAGGATAACATCAGCGGCATATGCCAGGCTGGCCAACATACGAACGGCATTCAGAAACTTGTGTAAAGAATCATTCAGAACTTTGTATACCACATATGTCAGGCCAATCCTGGAGTATGCAGCCCCAGCATGGAGTCCATATCTAGTCAAGGACAAGACTAAACTGGAAAAGGTTCAAAGGTTTGCCACCAGACTAGTACCAGAGCTGAGAGATATGAGCTACGAGGAGAGACTACGAGAATTAAACCTCACTTCGTTGGAAGACAGAAGAGTTAGGGGGGACATGATCACTACATTCAAGATTCTGAAGGGAATTGATAGGGTAGATAAAGACAGGCTATTTAACACAAGGGGCACACGCACAAGGGGACACAGGTGGAAACCGAGTGCCCAAATGAGCCACAGAGATATTAGAAAGAACTTTTTTAGTGTCAGAGTGGTTGACAAATGGAATGCATTAGGAAGCGATGTGGTGGAGGCTGACTCCATACACAGTTTCAAGTGTAGATATGATAGAGCCCAATAGGCTCAGGAATCTGTACACCTGTTGATTGACGGTTGAGAGGCAGGACCAAAGAGCCAGAGCTCAACCCCCGCAAACACAACTAGGTGAGTACACACGCACGCACACACACGCACGCACGCACGCGTGCGCGCACACACACACACACACACACACACTTTTCTGTAGTTAACATGTAACATCAACAGGTGCGGAAATCTCTTTCCTCGTATCACTGGAGATTGCTGCAAACCCAAAATGTTTCTTCTGAGAATATTTAAAAACACTTTCACGCTCCACTGACTCCAGGAGTCACTCATTTTTCTCCCGATTCCTCACCGACGACGCGGCTCTGAGTCACTCATTAAAATATTTGTAAAAAATTTAAATTTTATCAGATCAATCTGGTAGTGGTTTTAAAATGAGCGCCTTTAAATTGCGCACAATTTAGCACCCATATGTCACTTGAGCAGGACATATAGTTATCTCTTGAATGCACCTCAAGCGGCATTGGAAAAAAAATATTTCTATAAAATCCAATTCTTATCCGATCGACTTGGGGATAATTTAAGCATGTTTACCATTAAATTTTCGTTTTTTTCTAATAGTTACATAGCCTATTATTGAGAACTGAGTTCGCTTGTATCTTCGTGGTAAAACTATTGTAAAATGTTGACGTGACGAGTGTAATCAACTAAGTTTTTTTATTTGGTGCCGGTCACACGCATCCTTGTGTGACATTTTATACATATGTTCTTCTAGAACATTCTATTGCGAATATATTGGTACAAGAATTAAGTACGTACATCGAAAATTGAGGTCAGGACAGTGAAAAGAATAAGACTTTTCAAAAGGTGTTTCGCCGATCTGCCGTCGGGTAGAGGTAATACTTCAGCCACTTCCCACACTCTTGCTGGTGGGCCGCGATCATGATTCTACATTTATATGCATGTGTCCGCGAAGGGAATTTTATTGCGGTCACAGTGATACCAAAATTAACGACGTAGCACAATTCTGGGATTAACAAACATAAAAAGTTCATAAACATTTCAGCGCTGTTTGACGCTCACGGCTAACGACCGCCATAGTTTCTTATTTGGTGTGGTTCTCATGTCAGGTTTGGTGAAAATGTAGGTATATATTCATCTATAGCATTCTCTGGCGAACACATTGATACCAAATTTAAATACATACCGCGAAAATTAAACTCAGCAACCCTAAAAGATTATAAACATTTCAGTGCTGACGCGCAGTTGGCCCACACGACCGGTGCACTTGGGGGTCAAGGTCAGCCTACTCCCGGGAGCGTGAAAGTGATAAATTACTAATACAAGAACATTAAGTCAAACAGATGCTATGCATGGATTGTCTAAAAGAGTAGCGAGGGCAGCCAAGTACATATTCTTACACATGTCCCCGACTGTGTGTGCCACCAACAATCTCTAGCAGCTTCAAGCATCAGTACTACAGGTACAAACGTTACCATCATCCTCCTGGTGGTTCCTGAACCTCGGGCAGTTGTGAGTGCTTGACCGCAGTGGCCATCCATCTGTGGTCACAGCCACCATCTTGTGTAAATATGGATTTGATTTTCAAGAACTTACTATTTTTTTGTTGAATTGTCTATCACTGACTAGTCCATGCATCTATGCATGGACTAGTCTACATCTATACGCTTGTCAGTGCCTGAACAGGTGAAGGCCGAGTCTTGGAGACTAAGATTACCTGACCCATCCCTGGTGTGTCCTACACTGGGCCAGCACAACTGGCCCAGTGTAGGACTATGATATTTCCATTTAGTGTATATTTCTGCTATACTTAGTGTAGGATATTTAGTAGGATATTTCCACTATATTTAGTGTAGTGCTATAGGATATTTCCAGTGTAGGATATTTCCGCTATACTTACCGACTCTTCTCAGGAGAGTCGGTAAGTATAGCGGAAATATCTATTATTTAAAAGCGCACATCTGAACACTTTGTTGATATTATTACATGTTCTTTGTTATGCATAGCTGATATCAGTATTTTGACTAGAACTTTTGTAAATCGTTGAAATTTGGGCAGAGACAAGTCATATTAGTGAGGCAAATCAGTGTTTAGAAAAAGGTTCCCCTCGAGAGGGTTGAGTACCCACCCAGTTGGATTGGTATGTACCTTTCTGATACACAGAGCAATCACACTTACGTGATTTATCAATGAGACAATAAGGAGCCGTGATGAGGCTTCGAACCTATGCTCTGGTTATTCCCAGAAACACGCTCCACACAACCATGCTATGATATGGTTAAAGGATTGCAACCTTCGGTTCAACTGAACCCTCTAGACTGCAGTGGAAACTCATGGGAACCCCCGAGACATCAGTGGAATCCCAGGTTGCAATCGTTTTACCATGCAGTGGCCTGGTTGTCTGGGGCGTGTGCCTGGGAATGCCCAGCGCATAGGTTGCCTGTGCGCATGAGGGCTATTCTAAGTCGTTAAATAAAGATTTTCATTGTGTGAGATCAAACACGCATTATAATGTTAATTCTCATAAATTCAAGTGTCCGTGTCTATATCGGAGATTTATGATTTAACAATTTAATTGACACTAGATTATCCTTAATACTCCGTATCAACATTTAATATATATATAATTTACTTTTTCTCAACTTTTTTCTTCAACATTTATATTATGTGCAGCATAATACATGGTGCTAAATACACTGGATGACATCACAATTAAGTTAGGTAAGTTTGGTTGGGTTAGAGCATTAATGTACGAGTCATAACGTTAGTTAAAAAGAAGAAAAGCAGTGAAGCTTTCACTATGGGTCACTGTTAGATGGAGGAGCTGGTAGGTGGTGGATAACGGCATGAACCGTTAGATGAATGGTGGATTAACAGGACGATGGATCACTGGTAGGTGGTGGATAACGGCATGAACCGTTAGATGAATGGTGGATGAATGGTTAAAAAAAACGTTTACTGAGCTTGTAACTTTGCATGCAACACCATTGCAACGTGACTCATCAACATTTTCAATCCTTGCAATTGCTTTGCAACCCAGGACGAAAGGTATCCGTTACATCCTCAATTCCCCTACTATATATAGTCCTCTGCTAGAACTATTTAATCAAAGTCTGAGGCATGGTATCTTGCCTGACCGCTGGATACCGACTAATAATACCCATACCCAGGACAAATTCACAAACATTCTGACCCATGAGAAAATCAGTAGGATCCGTGAGCAGGAGTCGAACCTGTGTTCTGGGGACTCAAGCAAACACCTTAGACAACTGTACCACGATATGGTCAAAAGAATTCCAATCTGGGAAGGTTTTTAGTACCTAGAGCAGAGGATTGAATCCTACTCGCAAGCTCTTAATAATTTTCTTATTGATAAATAACATTCATGCGATTTCTTTGTGCCTTTAGACCTCATCTCTGACATCCTGTATGTGTAAAGTTCTTGAGAGGATTATACATGACAGGTTAACGTTTCAAATTAGCCCACAACTTACTTACTTTTAACCTTCTTCCTGCAAGCAGCATTCTAGCTTGCTTTGATGAATACTTTGTTAGACAGAGACCATCCTTTTTGGTGGAATTTATTGAACTAAAAGCCGCTTTGAATACAGCATAAATGATAAATAATCTTATAACAGTTTGCCTCTTTTGGAGTTTATGAAAGACTATTGACATAGCTCAAGGGGTACCTGAATATCAGAACGGTCTCGGCTATTTCGAGTCAAAAGTAAACATTCTGCACCCATCGATTTGGGTACACCCTGGAGTAGTGGGTTTTGCCCAACACTGTTCAATGTCCTAATGCACAAACACTTATTTTCACACTCTGATAAAGCTGTCATCTGTTATGTCGACGACATTTGTTTTGTTCCAAATATCTAAACCAGACTTCAATCTCTCCTCGATTCACTCGCTCCTAAAATCTCCGAATTTTGTCTAACTTAATCCATCGCTCTTTCTCCCAAAATACAACCAGTGCGCCTCTAGCTTTCAAAGTTAACAACCAAACTATAGAAACATGTGGGCAGCACAAATACCTTGTAGTATCATCAGTGGCACTAAACTACCTATATTGTAGGTTGAAAGCCAAATCACAGAAAACTTACTAGTAAGAATATTAGTATAAATGTTATATATGCCAGACTATTGAACATGTTTGTTAGATCCCTAGTTGATTATCATGCCTTACACTTAGCTTCCCCGCCTCTGTTTTGAACAAATTAGAAGTAATTCAGAATGAAGCCATGAGGGTATTTCTTGGTGCCCCAAGAAGCACAAGAATCATCAACATGATGAAAGAACTGAAGCTTCCAACCATACTAGAGAATCATTGAAGTTAACACGTCCAATTCCCTGCAGGTCATGAAAGACCTTACATCTCCAGTATGGCTCTGAGACATTATTCTGAGCCGTTAACACACTTAAGTGGTACAACATACCAACTCCATTCCGTGTGTTGTTAATGGCCGAGTAAAAATGGCTACAATCTCATGAAACTGTGCATGCCTTTTAAATGCATTATTCCTGTCTGATATCGCTCGTCAGCTGTACACTCAATTCAAGTACCATATACAACCGCCACTAAAATGGTTAATTAGAATCACTTTCCAAAGCTGTCACACTTTAAATAATTGCCTCATCAAAGTTTTGAAGATCACACGAGAACTGTTCACGTCGATATCGCAGTCCAGACATCTACAGGACGGACTGCAATAGCATGCAGGTTTTACATAAACAATACTGCCACACAGACTATCAGTGTCAGTTTAAACAACTGGCTGACCTCTACCCAAACAACTGGCTACCAGTACATTGAAAGTAAAAGGAGGAATAATTGTGTGCTTCAAAGTCTGCTCTTGAAAAAGGTCATGTACGACCAACAGTAAGAGCTTTATAATTGTACTTTTAAAAAACCTGCTCACTGCACAGTATAAAGTGTTTAGAATCTCTTGTATGGATACCATCTCATATAATGACAAACACTGCAGCCAAATTTGTGTGAAAGAAGGATGAAGGTAAATTAAACCAAGGTATCCCCATGTATTAAAACTTGTTCCTAACAATCAGGTCTAACAGAGAAACTACAAACTTCCAACGTCCTGAAAACACCTGTATAGAAACATGTGATTTGTTTAGATCCGAAACCTATAAATATGTTCAGCACAAAACGTCCACCACACTGACACTACAGAAAATCTGTCATGCCCAACCGACCTGTACAAGACATTCTTAACATCCTGAGATCCTGCCCATTAACCATAGTATAGCAAGGGAACATTTGTCAGTAGAATCTGTAAAAGCCACCGACACACTGGCGTGATTACCAGAAAATAAAAATTATGAATGACCTTCCACTTCCGACCAAATATTTCTTTGACAACCACAACATAAAAGTAAGATTCCTCCAATACCACATTGACTACTTTGACTGTACTGCTCGAGTGCCACCAGACTGTGTACTGGCGCCAACATTACACTACAGAGGGTTGGAAGGGGAGGAGTGGCGGCCCTGCTGATAAAAGTCTCGAGTTTCAAGGAGATGGGTACACCGGGCGGCGAGGAGTTCCGAGACAATGTAACAGGCACCATGACAATGGAAGGACCAAAGGTAGCAGCTGAGATGTATAATCGTCCATTAAATAACACACCCCCGGCTATGACAAACATAGCAGTACATAATATAACTGAGAGAGCAGACTTTGCCGCCTGTTAGAAATCGATCCATGGATCGATTTCCATGAAATTCATGAAACTCAATCATGGAGACTTCAACCATGGATAGATACAAGAACCGTATAGTGGCACAGAGTGAGCTAAACTATTGGACATGGTAACAAGAAACTTTTTTAAGCCAACATGTATCATGACCCACGTGACTAAAGGTAATGATGAACCAGCTTGACTTTACCTAGAATTCACTAAACGATTCACACATGTGAAATTAATTCCGAGGCCCCATGGATATGAGTGATCACTGTATTGAAGTTTGAATATATGATGGAAGTAGGGATAACTTACTCATGGAAGGGACCAGAAAGCCAAAGCCTTGCATACCGAAAGGGATATTACAAGGAAACAAAAATTATAATATAAATACCATATGTATAAAATCTCATGGATAACGGCTGCATAGACATGAACGAATACATCACCCATTAGAATAAGGAGATGGCCCAATTTTGTCCTGGTATGAGAATGGCATTTCGCGACTGTGTTAAGTTGTGCGAGTGAGTATGACCAGATGTATATCAGCGAGGAATCTCCAGGAGTACATATCCATTCGAGCACTCTCCTGTATCCTCTGGTCTGGGACCAAAGTCAGCCTCGCTGGGTATATATGGGCAGCCCTCGGGCTGGGATGGCCAAGGATATTGCAAAAGTCGTTGCAATGCCTTGATCACCTGGGCCTGGGCTGCATCAGTGGAAAAAAACTGGTTCCAGTCATAGGGACAGCACTTTCAGAATTAGTTTCGTGCTCCCAGGCTAAAAGGTTTCACTAACGTTAAGGCAGGTTTCAACCTCACTTGGTACTTTTCCATGACATCATGACACAAAGATTACTTGTGTATTTAATTATCATTGGTTTATGCATTTCTGTCAACTATTTGTTTATTCGTTCACAGGATCATTGGACAAAGGGACTAGACCAAATGGACTTTTTCAGACAGGAGCTACCCGGCCAGTACCGTGCAGCAAGCACTGAACTGTAAGATCCTCTCAACGGCATCAACTTAAAGAAAACCTGAAGCCAGGGAGTCTCTTCTAACCTTGTCTGTATGTGATAATGATAGAACTTGTACTCCAAGCAGACCTAGATAAATTATGGACTGACTAAGAATTTCAAGGAGTACGCAGGCCGTACTCCTGACACTTACAGAAGGCTTACAGAACCATATTTTTACATCTAGTAGAAGACGGTAGAGTGGATGAAGTTTTTGGGCAATATCCTGATGAGGCTGAAGTTGCTGCTAAACTTAGAATTCAGGAATTAGATCTACCGTTCAAGCAGATTGACCATGAGAAAATTGAGGAATGTAGAAGAGACTAAGCAGAGAAAAGCAGAGTTAGAGTTAGCTAAACACATTAAAGCAGCAGCTAAACATAGTAAAGAATACACTAAGCAGTTATTAATTAAACAACAAATGGCTGAAGCGCAGATTAAGCAAGAAGATAGGAAGCTAGAAGCTGCAGCCGCCGCTGCTAGTAAGGACTCAAAGGGACCTTCGAGTAGTTCATCAATTAGTGGACTTCATCTCCCTACGGGTTTAAAGTTGCCCCAATTTAACAACAACCCAGAGCTATTTTTTCTGAACTTTGCCAAAGTTGCTACTAGTTTGAAATGGTCAGATGATTCTTGGGTGACCATGATGCAAGGTCAGTAGCGAGGAAAAGCGCAGCAGATTTTTGCCACCCTCCCTTTTGAGGATAGTTTTTACTACCCTACTGTAAAAAAAACGGGTTTTGCAAGCATATGCATTAAATGCAGAAGCCTTAAGACAAAAGGTTAGGGGTCTTAAACACACACCTGATCAGACTTTCCAATTATGCTTGATAAAAGTCATACTTTGACAGGTGGTTAAATATAAGAATTATCTATTTTGTGTCAAACAGCTCATAATAATAGAGGAACTCTTGTCTTGTATGCCCGAGAAGTTGACCGTGGCACTAGCCACAGGTAAACGTGAATACAACGAAGTTCATGACCTAGCTATGCTAGCGGGATGAGCACGAGACCATTCATAGGATCTCTTATAGTAACTATTATATGGCACCTAAAAGTTTCACTTTAGACAAAATACTTCTAGGAAATCAGGGAGTAGTCATATAATGCTAAGTCAGCTCTTACAGCCAGGGCAGACCAGGCATCTGGTAAATC